>JANFAF010000215.1:0-43831 GCA_024663475.1 Pisolithus thermaeus
CCTAGGGCTAGGCAGTGGTCCAAACGAGATGTCATAGAGATGCGGGAACGGGGATGACAACAGCGTGAAGTGCGAGAAAAGGCGGAGCTCATAGTGGGAGGTGCAGAGTAAGTAGATGAAAGTGAAAAAAGACTATATCGGCGGCACGACATTACCCCCCTCCTTTAGCTGGAACGACTCTGTTACGGACACTTAATCGAAGTCGTCAAAAGGAAAGTCCAGGGTCGCGTCGATTATCAGTTGTAGGCTTGGGCTGCCTAAGAGGACGTCCATGAGTGTCAGTCCACTTGGACCCCTTTCTGTTTCGACACAACCAATGTCCCAGTCGTCAGCAGTCGAGGCAAGTGTGTTTATAGAAAGGGTGGAAGGGATTGAGGACGACGCGTCCTGCAAGCTCGAGATGAAGTTCTGGGGTGGCGCAGATAGGGTAGAAGTCGCAATTTGGGAGTGCGTCCATTGTCTTCATAGCGTTGAATAGATCGTACGTCCAGTACTTCCGCTCGTTGAAGACTTTGAGGAGGAAGCTTCTCCATCTTTCGACTCTCTCTTGTTCAGAGATCCATGCATCATCGCATCTTTCGCCCAGGACCTGGGCCGCAATGTTGAGAAGTTTTCGTCCGGCAATCTCTTCTTCCTCTCGGTGGTGACACTTGTCAACCCAGTGGGCTCCTGGAACAGGTTCGTCTTCACTCTCTGACTCCCTTTCTTCAACCATAGTACCACTTGTCGTTTTCCTGTCGCTGCCAGGAATTGGAGATACGTCCATTCGTTCTGCATGTAAGCTTCATGTCATCCTTTCACTCTTTCCACCTTGAGGGTCGTTCCCAGTATTACCTCCATCTCGGCTACTCTCAGCGGCCTTTGCGACGTGGCTTTCATGAAGGCTCTTTCCTTTCGTAACTGAGCTACCAGTTGCAGGGGTTTCGTAGTTGGAGGGAGTGGTGATGAGGAAAGCGACTTGTTTAGCAGTGGGTGGAACTTTGCGAAATTCACAAAAGGACTTGACAAGCTTGTTTCCGAATTTTGAATGGACGATATTGACCAGCGACCGCAGCATTTCTTGCAATCCCCTCAACATTCTTCATCCCCTCTATCTCCATATATGCCGTTCCGGGAGATTGTTCATCGAGTACGGTGTCACCGACCTTCAGGATGTTTGCGATACGACCGACGGTATCTTCGATGCTTTTTGTAGATCTGATGCAGCATCTGTAGGTATTCATGGTCATTTCCTGAGTTCCATCCTTCCCGGTCCCACTGTTCAAACCCCTCAAGCACCCGAATGTAACCTTCGTACTCTTGTGGGTTGCATAAGAGTCCATAGGGCGGTGCGTCGGCATTTTGGCTTTCATTGGGGACCGTGGACGTGGTTGCGTGGTTACTGTCCTTGTTAGGGGATGGTGGTGACTCTGGGGCTGGCATGTTGCATTGGGCTCGATATACCGGCTCTGGCATGGGGTAAGGGCGAGATCTGGGTGTCGTAGGTACAGCCCTTCTTTTTCCCTTGAGAGGTAGCATACGTTGAACTGGGAATGGGGATTCTGTGGTCCGTTGGTGTCGGCGTCGAGAACGGATTCGAGGGTTGCCTCGTAGACTGAGGCGAAGTGGTCTGATGGTAGTAAACCAGAGAGGGACAGTGCAGGTGATGCGGGGGATGTAAAGTCATAGTTGGCGTCAAAGGAGGAGGTGGCATTGAGTAGGTATTCTCGTGACTCAGAGTTATATCCATCGTCATTGTCATAGGAAGACATTAGTTTTTGTGACAATGGGGGGAAGTTTGTTTCTGAGTTTCTGGTGGTTTGAGACGCCTCCTTTTATACCCCTCGAGGATGTCGCCGGTGTTGACAAGGTTCCCTTCTGGTTCCCAGGTATTGCTGGCATGTCCAAAGCCGCTCCACTTGACCAAATAACGCATCTTTTTACTGTGGGCCATCTTTACCTCCTTATGGTTTAAAATAGATTCGATCTCCCATTTGGGGACGTCATCGACCATATCGGGGAGTGGGGGTGGCGGTGTCGGACCATACTCCGGTGTTTCGGTAAAGGGGAAAATCTTTGATACGTGGAATACCGGGTGGATCCGCCATCCGATTGGTAAATCAAGCTCCACTGTGACGTGGTTTATGATCTTCTTTACATGAAAGGGGCCTACACGTCTTGGGGCAAGTTTCGTTGACTGTACATTGCGTTTTAGGTCCCTTGCATCCAGCCAGACAAGGCTGTTCTGAGATGGAGGGGCATAGTGAAGTGGATCCGGACCTTGTTTTGCCATTTGCTCGGCCACTTTCTTATGTGCTATGAGTGCGGCGTCGTGGGCATGTGCAAGTTCCTCCAGACGTTCCTCTACTCCGGGAGCTTTAGAGGCATGGACAGCCGGGTACGGGTCTGGATCGTATCCGTATAGCAGCGAGAAGGGGGTTTGGCCGTGAGTCGAGTGTATCCACGAATTATGGGCAAACTCAGCCATAGGGAGATACCGAGACCAATCGTTAGGCTTTTCGGCACAGTACATTCGCACATACGTTTCGACCTCCTGATTTACCCTTTCCGCTTCTCCGTTGGTTTGTGGATGATACCCACTGCAAGCATTTCACAATGTTTCTTTAGAAAATATTCTGAAAAAATGGAGGAAAGAGATACTCTTTTATTTTGGATGTTTGGAAAGAAAAAATGCAGAAATAATGTTTTATTTCCTTCCAAAAAACATGAATTGATGCTAATACCACTTAGAGTAGAAGCTAATGGGCACTACCATTAATCCATGTTTCTGCACAGAAAAGAGAAAATTATATTTGCATTTTTTCCAACAAATTATCCAACATAAAAGAGTATCTCTTCTCTCCATTTTTTCAGTATATTTTCTAAAGAAAAATTGGGAAATGCTTGCAGTGACCCGGATGAATACCGAGGTTTGATTCAAAGTGCCTTGTACAGGTTTTGCGTAAACGCACTTATAAATTGAGGACCTCGATTGGATATGATTGACTCGGGTACTCCGAAATGGGGGTAGACATGCTGGAGCCACAAGTCAGCGAGGCCTTCAGAGTCAACCATTTTATTGGTCGGGATGAATGTTGCTGCCTTGCTAAGGCCGTGGTCGACGATAGTGAGTATGGAATTGTATCCGTGCGAGGTCGGTAAGTCCGTAATGAAATCCATCGACACCTGCTTGAAAGGTAATGGATTTCCGCTTTCAATGGGTTGTAGCGGAGGTGGGTGGTTTTGGTGGACAACCTTGGATGCTTGGCACGTAGGGCATCCTCGTACGTACTCATGGATTTGTTTCCACATGCCTGGCCAGAAGCAACTCTTGTTCATTTTGGTGGTCATGGCTTTGACACTGGGGTGTCCAGCGGATGGGTGGTCGTGGAACTCTTGGAGAGTGGCATGTCGAGCCTTCGGAGGGATATAAAATCTTCCATTCTTTGTTTTTATCTTCGTTACCGGGTCTTCGTCGACATTACTGTCTTCCGTCACCATGTAACTCTTGTCTTGGGGGGAAGATTCCTTTATTTCTTCATACACCTCTCTCGACACTCTCAAGATTCCTTTCTTCAGTGTATTCCTCTGTTGTTGAAATGTTCCTTTTGGTACTTTCACCTTCAGAGGCTTCTCATGTTTTTCGGTTAGATTTGTGCGTGTGATTGTTTTGACGGGAGCAGGGGCGTCATTTTTAGCGGTTTCGACAGTTTCACCCCCCTCCTTTAGCCAAACCAATGGTGGAAGGGCAGTAGTTTCAACAGGGGTTGAGGCTGTGAAGCATGGATTGCACGAAAGTGTGTCGGGAACGATCATTCATCTTCCGGGATTGTGTTTGAATTTAAGGGGGAAACCTTGGATGTAGGCGAGCCAGCGGGCTTGCCTGCCGGTAAGGTTTTGCGGTTCCCGGTAATACGTTAGATTTTCATGGTCGGTGTGGATGATCGTTTCCTCGACTGGGCATAACAGGTAGTGCTTCCATGCCTTTAATGCTCAGACGACGGCCATCATTTCTAAGTCGTAGACTTGATAATTCTGTTCAGCTCCTTGGAGCGACTGCGAGAGGTAGGTGATGGGGTGTAACTCGTCGTCCTCGAACTTTTGGCATAGCACTGCGCCTGTGCCTAACTTTGATGCATCAGTATAGACTTCGAACGGTTTGTTGAAGTCTGGTAGATGGAGAACCAGGGCTTGACTCATTAAAGTTTTCAACTTTCAGAAAGCATAGTCTTCATCGTCTTTCCATCGCCACAGTTCGTCCTTCTTTGTTAACGTGTGTAGGGGTTTTGCAACCATAGTGAAAGACGGGATAAACTGTCAATAGAAGTTGCAGAAGCCGAGAAATTGGCGGATGTCATGGATATTCTCAGGGGTTTTCCAATCTCGGACGGCTTCCACCTTGATAGGCGCCATCTCATATTGGCCATGTTTAATGGTAAACCCGAGGAAGTCAATTTCTTCTGCTTCGAAGACGCACTTTGACAGTTTTAAACGGAGGTTTTCCTTCTTCGCTATGTCCAAAAACTCCATTACGTTCTTCTTCAACTCCTCCTTTGTTTTTCCATGGACGGTAACGTCATCTAGATAAATGACGGCTTTCTTCTCGATTCAGAGATGGCTGAATTTTCTGTCCATGTATCGTTGGAAGGTTGGGGGAGCATTACTTTGTCCGAAGAACATTACTGTGGGCTTGAACACCCCTCTGGGTGTGACGAATGATCCTAGCAAGGCGTCCTCCTCTTTTTCTACCCGGATGTTGGTAAATCCCCAGTGCACCTCGAACTTGGCGAAATATTTTGATTCGACTAGTTCATCGAGAATCGGTTTAATGAGGGGAAGGGGGTACCGATCTGGGACCGTGAAAGAATTAAGTTGGCGGTAATCTTGGATTAGCCTTTTCTTTCCATCCTTCTTCCCTACGAAAAAGACGGGTGCTGGTGGGACTTTCAATATATCTGCATTTTGGATCTTCTCAATTTTTCCTGTTTGTAGGTTTTCTTCTAGGAATTCATCGAGTAGTTTCATTTCATTGCGTGACAATGGATATATTTTGGCGGGTTTAAACGTCTTCAGATCCTTGCTCACGTCCAGTTTAATCATATGGTCATAGCCAGGACGATGGGGAGGGAGAGGGCAGTTTTCAGAGAAAACTTCCGCATACTTTGAATACTCGGAAGGTAGGGTGACCTCTTCTTGTTTTATCTTCGCCTCGAGTTCTGTCGAAATTGAGGTTCGGTTGATTGAGACAGATACTTCTGGCGTTCCCCATCCAACTATATGTCGTTTGACCCAATCAATGACTGGTTGCGCTTGTTGGAGCCAAGGCATTCCAAGCAGTAGGCCTTTGTTTTTAAGATCCATGATGTATGCATGTAGTTTGAATGTTCGTGTTACACTTCGATCCCAGGCCTTCCGTTTCCAGCCTGGAGTTCTCTCTACACGCTTTTGGTCTCCCAACTCTCGTCCTCGTCGTCACCATTGTCTTTGCGACTCTTATCGCATACCACGTTATCGGCCGATCACGCTCGGCCGATGTCTATTTCTGGTAACCGCTCAACCGGTTACACTGTCTACTCGACAACGTCCGCTACTACGTATCCCCTCAACGGGTCTACGTTCAACTTCCGTTACGTGTTTGCTTTTCTCTTTTTGATGACTCATATTTCCGTTTCACTTCATATGACTCATCCTCTGTCCTTGTGTATACTATAGCTGCGCCTATGCTGCGCATCGTTGACGTTCCCGCCGTCGGCCCACTATGGACCTCCAGCTCCACTTAGGTTTCCCTTTGTTTCTATTTGTTCTGACTCGTTTACAGTACGAACTCCTTTTCGTCTGGGGCCTACCCTCCACTACGTTACGGGCTGACGGCCCATTTACTGTACATATATAAGTTGCTAGGGACCCTTTGTATTCCCTAGCTTTTATCTACCTTGCAAATCGCTTCATATATTTCCATTCTTTGGGAATATGTGTGAACGCGACCAAGGGTGCTTAAGGTAACTATGCACTGAGGTACTTCAGAACTACGTCCTCCTGTCTACACCATTCTTTGGTGCTACAAGACTCAGCCGCCGTTCTTCGTATTTGCCGACTCGACGCCTATACCTTTATTAGGTATCTACGGGCCTCGCCGGCATAACAGTTTGCCCGTGGACTCGACCGGTAAACAGGGCTACAGAATCGATGACCTGTTTTGTAGAGCCTTCGAAACTTCACGGTGACCATGGATGTTCTATTTTCTTTGTTTTTAGGCCATGCTTGTTGACGACTTCCTTGCTGATAGCGTTGCACTCTGCTCCACTATCGATTGCCGTTCGTACCGCTTGATCGTCTTGTTCCACCAAGAAAAGTTTTCCGGAGATTGCATTAACAGATGGGTAGTCGTTATATCTGGCTAGCGACATTAATTCTGGTGCAGAAAATGATTGGAACGTACTCCTCTCCTCGGTTGCGGCTTGTCCGGGAGAGGACTTCAAAAATCCTCCTTCTTTTCTTTCTCTCCTCCCAGTGCCTTCTTTAACTCTTCGAACTCTTGCGCGGTGTACTTTGATTTTATTTCTTGAAGGACGGATGTTCGTTTGAAGTCTTTCTTCTTTGGACAGTCACAGCTAAAGTGACCTTGTTGTCCACAGCTGTAGCATGATCCTACAGCTTCGTGTGTCGATCAAACTTCCTGGAATCTAGGGGGTTTCCTTTTTTGAGGAGCCCTATACGATGTCGGCTTCTTTTGCCGATCTACGTCCATCGCCCAGGAGTCGTGCTTCTTTGGCCTGTTGTTCCTTCCTTCATCTTGATACATATGTAAGACGGTTCGATCTTCTTTCGTAAGGCAGTTGTTATAGACTCCCAGCGAAGCTTTTGCGGTTTGTGCGTCAACCACTGCGTCGATCCACTGTTGGACTGTGGTGGGGATCTTGCCGGATCGGAGAATCCATTCGGTAGTGCAGGGATTTAGTCCTTTCCCGAAATAGACTCTGGCTTGTCGATCGTCGCGGGAGATGTTTGCTCTTGTGATCAGATCTAGGAACTTGCCGATATACTCACTTAGCGGCTTGTCACCCTGTTCTATCTCGGCCATCTTCAGGAAGGCTAACGCTTCTGTATCCCCGACTTTGAATATGCGTTCCATCTGATCGATGAAGGTCATCCACATGTCCACGATATAAACGTCGCCACCACTTGTTGTGCATTCTTTTAGATAATTTTCGGCAAAATGGACTGACGATCCTTGAGTCATGAAAGATAGGGCGAAGCCAATCTTTCATTCATCGGTGGAATAAATGTGTCAGTTTAAGTTGAGATAGTTGTTGACAGAGGCAATCCACACTTCATATTTGCCACTCGTACCGTCGAAGGTGGGAGGCTTTCCAAGGCCTAACTCCTTTCCTCCGTCTAACGGTCTTCCTTCGGCTGGTCAGTCAGTAGAACCTCCGGGGATGGTATAGGACGGGAATATAAGTCCTTGGTGGCCGGTTAGGGTCTCATACCATGCAACAAGTTCTTGTACATTGCCAACGGTTTTACTTTTGAAGGGATCTGTGGTTTTGGCAAATTGCTGGAAGCTTTCTGCGAGATTTGCAATAGTTTCTTGTTCACTGACTCCTGCCATTCCGAGATCTAACAACGTTGACGCTGACTCAGGTGCTGTGTGAGTTTCTTCTTCGTCAATCTTCTTCCCTGCTAGGGGCTCTGGTTCTCGGAACTGGTGAAAGGACGAGGGTAACTTTGTAGACTCCAAGGGTTGCTTTCCCTTGTCTACACTGGGCGATACCGGAGTTTTTGCTTCGGGATTGGCTTGGGTTGGACTCACTGCGTACGGTTGAAATCTTTGAGATGGGGTTTTCTCAATCTTTTCTGGGGCGGCAGTAGATATCGAGGTACGCGGGGGAACTACTGGGGGCTTTCAGCTGGGCTGGAACTTTGATGATCCCACGTCTGAAGACACCTTTGCCTTTCTTCTTCAAGACTCAAGGGGCTTCCTCTATCTTGGTGCGAGTCGGGATGTTACTTTGAGTGACCTTTCAGGTATTCCTAGAGGTCCTTAGGCTTATACGATAGGTATAGCTGTCACCTCCTAGTACTCGTCTGGACTAGGCTTTACTCCTCGAATAACTGGCACTTGCGTTATAGGAATGATATGGGGGGACTACAGTGACGAGGTAGTTTGTCGTTGTAGGAAGGGTTGTGATTGTGGTGGTTGTCGCAAGAACAATACCTGTCGAACGATAGTGATGCTTTCAGCTACAACCGTTGCGGGAGCTGGGATCACGTTCGCAGATATGCGACGTGAAGGTATTTTCGCTTTTGTCATGCGGCGTTGATCACTGTTGCTTGTTCAAGGCAACGACCAACGCGCGCTGTTTACCTTTCGGTAAAGTAAACCTATATCCAGGCGATAAGCGAGCACGCGGCTTGCAGTGGGCCTCTCACTAATGTATCGGCAGTGATATGAAGATGTACTGACAGGGACAGGATTGACTACCCCCTGAGTACTGTCGAGGATGAGTCATACTAGTTGCAGTGATAGAGTTCTAGCTCAGGTCGCCTAGTAGAGCAGCGCTTCGAGGTACAAGAGAAAGCAAGAGATTTATAGGAAGTATTCCTACTTGCTAGGTAGGTAGCTAGGTAGCGAAAATACAAGGAGTCATCATCGCTACGCTGTGGGTTTATATACCCCACAGGTGATGAGATGACTATCGTATCCTTGCCATAAACGCGTAAGTAACAAACAAGATGGGGTTGTCAAGACCTTCTCTGCAGCACACGTGTCGAGTCATTATGACTGTAATGTCATGACTCACCTTCATGCTGCAGCATTTGCTCTGTGCAAATGAAAGGCCCCTAAGACGCGACACGACAGGGTCATGTGCGTTGGAAGACAAACCATATCCGTCAAGGAAGCCTCCAAATCCCATCGGGATCTGGGAAGCGAGAAAGGTAAAGTAAGAAAAGGAAAACGTACATAAGCGTGGCTGTGTCATAAACGTAAAGTCCATGGACTTGCCCCTAAGGCTAGGCAGCGGTCCAAACAAGACATCATAGAGATGTGGGAACGGGGATGACAACAGTGTGAAGTGCGAGAAAGGCGGAGCTCATAGTGGGAGGTGCAGAGTAAGTAGACGAAAGTGAAAAAAGACTATATCGGCGCACGACAGTTCCATGGTTTTCGTCGCATTGAATATATCAAACGACCAGTACTTTCGTTCATCGAAAACCTTGAGCAGGAAGCTTCTCCACTTTTCGACTCTCTCTCATTCTGAGACCCACGCATCATTGCATCTTTCCCCCAAGATCTGGGCCACAATATTGAGAAACTTTCTTCCGGCAGTCTCCTCCTCCTCTCTATGTCGACACTTGTGGACCCAATGGGCACCTGGAACAGATCCGTCTTCGCTCTCTGACTCCCCTTCTTCAGTTGAAGCACGGCTTGTCTCTTTCCTGTTGCTGCCAGGAACTGGAGATACGACCATTCAGCTTGGCTGTAAGCCTCGTGTCTTCCTTTCATCCTGTTGACCTTGAGTGTCAACCCTGGTATCACTTCCAATTCCCCTACTCTCAGTGGTCTCCGTGTGGTGGCCTTCATGAAGGCTCGTTCCTTCTGCAACTGGGTTACCAACTGCAGAGGCTCCTTCGTTGGTGGGAGCAGTGTCATGGAAAGTGACCTGTTTAGTAGTGGGTGGAATTTGGCGAAATTCACGAAAGGACTGGACAAGTTTCATGCCGAATTTGACATGTACGATGTTGACAAGCGATCCCAGCATTTTCTGCATTGCTTCCACGTTCTTCATTCCTTCTGTTTCCATATATGCAGTTCCTGGGGATTGTTCGTCAAGTATCGTATCTCCAGCCTTCAAGACGTTTGCAATGTGGCCGACAGAATCTTCGATGCCTCTGTATACCTGATGCAACAACCATAAGTGTTCGTGGTCGCCCCCTGAGTTCCATCCTTCCCAGTCCCACTGCTCAAACCCTTCGAGCACCCAAATATAACTTTCGTACTCTTGTGGGTCGCACAAGAGTCCGTAGGGTGGCTCGTCACCTGTTTGACTTTCATTGGGGAGTGAGGATGGGGTTGGCCTGTTACAACTCTTGTCGTGGGATGATGACAGTGCTGGAGGTGGTGTGTTGCATTGGGAACAGTAGACTGGTTGCAGCACGGGGTAAGGATGAGATCTGGGCATCGTAGGTGTAGCCCTTCTTTTTCCCTTGGAGAGGTAGCGTATGTTGAACTGGGAATGGGGGTTCTGTGGCCTGTTGGCATTGGCATCAAGAATGGATTCAAGGGTTGACTCGTAGACTGAGGTGAAGTGGTCTGCTGGTAGTAGACCAGAGAGGGACAGTGTAGGTGACGCGGGGGATGTAAAATCATAGTCGGAGTCGAAAGAGGAGGTGGCGTTGAGCAGGTATTCTCGTGACTCAGAGTTATATCCATCGTCGTTATCGTATGAAGACATTTAGTTTTTGCAACGATGGGAGTGGGTTTGTTTTTCCTCTGGTGGTTTACCACGTCTTCTTTTATACTCTTCGAGGGCGGTTTCGGCGTTGACAAGGTTGCCTTCTGGCTCCCAGGTGTTGCTGGTGTGTCCGAAACCGCTCCACTTGACCAAATAATGCGTCCTTTTCCCATGAGCTGTCTTTACCTCTTTGTGGTTCAGAATGGCTTCGATTTCCCATTCAGGGACATCTTCGATCATTTCGGGAAGTGGGGGAGGCACACTGCAAGCATTTCACAATTATTCTTCAGAAAACATGCTGAAAAAATTGAAGAAAGTGATACTCTTTTTTGACAGCTGTTTTCAAAGAGAAAAGGCAAAAATAATATTTTCTTTTCTTTGCATGACTTTCCACAAAACATTGTTTGATGGTAATACCCATTAGCATAGAAGCTAATCAGCACTACCATCAATTCATTTTTTTGCACAGAAAAGACAAAGAAAACAAAATATTATATTTGCATTTTTTATGTGAACACAGCCCAAATAAAAGAGTATCTCTTCTTTCCATTTTTTCAACATATTTTGGCAAGAAAAATTGTGAAATGCTTGCAGTGGCAGTGCCGCTCCATACTCCAGTGTTTCGGTATATGGGAAGATCTGTGATGTATGAAAGACCGGGTGAACTCGCCACGTACTTGGCAGATCTAGTTCCACTGCAACCTTGTTTATGATCTTCTTTATGCAAAAGGGGCCAACGCATCTTGGAGCTAGCTTCTCCGACTGCACGTTCCTCTTTAGATCTCTTGCGTCGAGCCATACGAGGCTGTTGAGTGGGGGAGGGGCATATGGAAGTGGGTCGGGGCCCTGTTTTGCCATTCGTTCGGCCATTTTCTTGTGTGCGATCAATGCAGTGTCCCGAGCATGTGCCAGCTCTTCCAAACGTTCCTCCACTCCCGGTGCCTTTGACGCATGAACTGCCGGGTATGGATCAGGGTCGTATCCATATAGTAGGGAGTACGGAGTTTGTCCATGAGTCATGTGGACACGGGAGTTGTGAGCAAACTCTGCCATGGATAGATGGCGACTCCACTCGTTCGGCCTTTCGGCGCAGTACATTCTGACGTAAGTTTCGATCTCCTGGTTGACCCATTTGGCCTCTCCGTTCATTTGAGGGTGGTAACCCGAGGAGTATCGGGTCTTGATGCGGAGCGCTTTGTACAGGTTTTGGGTAAAGGCGCTTATGAACTGAGGTCCTCAGTCTGAGATCATGGATTCTGGGACTCCGAATCTTGGGTAGATATACTGGAGCCATAGGTCGGCTAGTCCTTCGGAATCAATGGTTTTCTTTGTTGGAATGAATATTGCTGCCTTGCTGAGGCCATGATCTACTACCGTAAGGATAGAGTCGTACCCTTGCGACTGCAGTAGATCCATTATGAAGTCCATTGACACCTGTTTGAAGGGCAATGGCGTTGTGCTTTCTATGGGTTGCAGTGGCAGAGGGTGGTTTTGTCTGATGACCTTCGATGCTTGACATACAGGGCATCCCCTGACGTATTCCCAGACGTCCTTCCACATTCCAGGCCAGAAACAGTTCTTGTTTAGTTTCGCAGTCATAGCTTTGACACCAGGGTGTCCTGCAGAAGGGTGGTCATGGAACTCTTCAAGGGTCTGTCTTCGTGCCTTCGGGGGAATATAGAATCTTCCATTTTTAGTTTTGATTTTCGTTACTGGGTCTTCTTCGACATTGTCGTCTTCGGTAACCACGTAACTTTTGTCCTTTGGGGAAGACTCCTTTATTTCCTCGAACACCTCTCGTGATACCCTTAGCACTCCTCGTTGTTGTCCCTCTTTTACCGGCTGCAGATTACTCCTTGGCACTTTCACCCTTGTTGGCTTTTTCGACTCGTTTTTGAGGGGCATTTTCATGTTGGTTTCGATTGGTTTTGGCAAAATTTCCATGGTTTTGGCGGTTTCACCCCCCTCTTTTAGCCAAACTGATGGTGGAAGTACCATGGTTTCTACCAGTGTTGCAGCGGTAAAAAGTGGGTTTCTAGACAGGGTGTCGGGGACGATCATTCGATGACCAGGGTTGTGTTTAAATTTAAGCAGGAAACCTTGGATATATGCAAGCCAGCGGGCTTGCCTTCCGGTTAGGTTTTGCAGTTCCTGATAATACATGAGGTTTTCGTGGTCAGTGTGAATGATTGTTTCCTTGACCGGGCATAGCAGGTAGTGTTTCCATGCTTTCAAAGCTCATACAATGGCCATCATTTCCAGATCATAAACTTGGTAGTTTTGTTCTGCGCCTTGGAGCGATTGCGATAGATAGGCGATAGGATGTAGCTCGTTGTCTTCGAACTTCTGGCATAACACTGCTCCTGTTCCCAACTTTGAGGCGTCGGTGTACACCTTGAATGGTTTATCGAAGTCGGGAAGTCGGAGGACAGGGGCCTGACTCATTAACATCTTTAACTTCTGGAAGGCCCGTTCCTCCTCCTCTCTCCACTTCCACGGTTCATCTTTTTTTGTTAGGACATGTAACGGTTTTGCGACCATAGCGAATGAAGGGATGAACTGTCTGTAAAAGTTGCAGAAGCCAAGGAATTGTTGGATATCGTGAACATTTTCCGGGGTTTTCCAGTTACGAATGGCGTCCACCTTAATAGGGGCGGTTTCGTATTGTCCATGTTTAATGGTAAAACCGAGGAAGTCAATTTCCTGAGCTTCGAAGATGCATTTTGACAGTTTTAAACGTAGATTTTCTTCTTTCGCTATTTCCAGGAACTCCGTTACATTTTTCCTCAACTCCTCTTTTGTTTTTGCATGGACAGTGACATCATCCAAATATATGACAGCTTTCTTGTCAAGGCGCAGCTGGCCGAATTTTCCGTCCATATACCTTTGGAATGTCGGGGGTGCGTTGCTCTGTCCGAAAAACATGACCATGGGCTTGTACACCCCTCGGGGTGTTACGAACAATCCCAGTATAGCATCCTCTTCCTTTTCCACTTGGATATTTGTGAATCCCCATCGTACATCGAACTTTGCGAAGTATCTTGATTCTACAAGTTCGTCAAGGATTGGTTTAACGAGGGGAAGGGGGTAGCGGTCTGGGACCATGAAAGAGTTGAGTTGCCGATAGTCTTGTATCAGCCTTTTCTTTCTGTCCTTCTTTCCTACGAAAAAGACCGGTGCTGGCAGTACCTTGAGTATATCCGCATTTTGGACCTTTTCTATTTTCTTTGTTGCGAGGTTTTCCTCCAGGAATTCATTGAGGAGTTTCATCTCGTCTTGTGACAGCGGATATATCTTGGCCGGTTTAAACATTTTCAGGTCTTTACTCGTATCGAGTTTTATTGTGTGGTCGTAGCCGGGTCGATGGGGAGGGAGCGGACAATGTTCCGAGAACACTTCCAAGAAGCATGAATATTCTGGTGGTAATACCACCTCTTCATGTTTAATTTGAGCTTCTAGTTCCGTTGATATTGACGTTCGATTTATCGAAACAGATACTTCGGGGGTTCCCCATCCTATGATTCGGCGTTTGACCCAATCTATTACCGGTTGGGCTTGTTGAAGCCATGGCATACCGAGTAATACGCTTTCATTTTTCAACTCCATGACGTACACATGTAGCTTGAAGGTTCGACTGTGGACTCTTCCTGTGAAGAATGTGATGGAGTCGATTACTTGTTTTGTTGAACCTTCGAAGCTTCTTGGCAACCATGGGTGTTCAATTTTCTGTGTCTTTAGACCGTACTTTTCGATGACGTTTTTGCTGATTGCGTTGCATTCTGCACCGCTGTCGATCGCTGTTCATACTGCTTGATCGTTCCTTTCCACGAGATATAGACTCCCAGCTATCACTGCAAGCATTTCACAATTATTCTTCAGAAAACATGCTGAAAAAATTGAAGAAAGTGATACTCTTTTTTGACAGCTGTTTTCAAAGAGAAAAGGCAAAAATAATATTTTCTTTTCTTTGCATGACTTTCCACAAAACATTGTTTGATGGTAATACCCATTAGCATAGAAGCTAATCAGCACTACCATCAATTCATTTTTTTGCACAGAAAAGACAAAGAAAACAAAATATTATATTTGCATTTTTTATGTGAACACAGCCCAAATAAAAGAGTATCTCTTCTTTCCATTTTTTCAACATATTTTGGCAAGAAAAATTGTGAAATGCTTGCAGTGTATCGCGTTCACAGATGGATATTCATTATAGGCTGCTAGCACTGCAAGCATTTCACAATTTTTCTTGCCAAAATATGTTGAAAAAATGGAAAGAAGAGATACTCTTTTATTTGGGCTGTGTTCACATAAAAAATGCAAATATAATATTTTGTTTTCTTTGTCTTTTCTGTGCAAAAAAATGAATTGATGGTAGTGCTGATTAGCTTCTATGTTAATGGGCATTACCATCAATCAATGTTTTGTGGAAAGTCATGCAAAGAAAAGAAAGTATTATTTTTGCCTTTTCTCTTTGAAAACAGCTGTCAAAAAAGAGTATCACTTTCTTCAATTTTTTCAGCATGTTTTCTGAACAATAATTGTGAAATGCTTGCAGTGTAGGGACATCATCTCTGGTGCTTGGAATGATCTGAACGTACACCTCTCCTCGGTTGCGGCTTGTCCAAGAGAGGTTTTCAAAAATCCTCCTTCCTGTCTTCTTTCAATGCCTTTCTGAGTTCTTCGAACTCGTTTGCAGTATACGTGGACTTTACTTCTTGTAGGATGGAGGTCTTTTTGGGCTCTTCTTTGCGAGGGCAGTTGCGGCTGATGTGGCCTTGCTTTCCACATTCGTAGCATGATCCTTTGAAGTTGCTGGTCGAGCATACTTCTTGAAACCTAGGGGGTTTCCGCTTTTGGGGCACCTTATATGGCGTCGGCTTCTTTTGCCGATCTACATCCATGGCCCAATGATCGTGCTTCTTTGTGTTTCCCTCATCTTGGTACATATGCAGGATGGTTCGATCTTCCTTTGTAAGGCAATTGTTATACACTCCAAGCGATGCCTTTGCTGTTTGGGCGTCGACGGTGGCATCGATCCATTGTTGGACCATAGTTGGGATCTTGCCCAATCTGAGGATCCATTCAGTAGTTTGGGGGTTTAAGCCTTTTCTGAAATAGACTCCTGCTTGTCGATCATCGCAGGAGATGTTTGCCCTTGTTATGAGATCTAAGAACCTTCCGATGTAGTCGCTTAGCGGTTTGTCTTTCTGTTCAATCTCGGCCATCTTCAAGAAGGCGAGGGCTTCTGTGTCGCCGACCTTGAAGATCCGTTCCATTCTTTCGATGAACATGGTCCATGTGTCCGTAATATAGACGTCGCCTCCTAAGGTGGTGCATTCCTTTAGATAATTTTCGGCGAAGTGGACAGAGGACCCTTGGCTCATAAACAATAGGGCGAATCCTATCTTTCATTCATTGGTGCAGTAGATGTGTCTGTTGAGATTGAGGTAGTTGTTAACCGACGCGATCCATGCTTCATATTTGCCGCTTGTTCCGTCGAAGGCGGGAGGCTTTCCAAGGCCTAACTCCTTTCCTTCTGACATCTTTCCTTCGGGTGGTCGGTCATTAGAGTTCCCCAGTATAGTATAAGAGGGGAAGATGAGTCCTTGGTGGCCTGTGAGGGCTTCGTACCAAGCAACGAGCTCTTTGACGTTTCCGACCATCTTGCTTTTGAAGGGGTCTGTTGTACGGGCAAATTGCTGGAAACTTTCGGCAAGACCTGCTATGGCCTCTTGTTCACCGACTCCTGCCATTCCAAGATCTAACGATGTCGACTTTGACTCAGGGGCTGTATGAGTCTCTTCTTCGTCGATCTTTCTTCCTGCTAAGGGTTCTGGTTCTCGGGCTTGATGGAAGGATGGCAGTAACTCTTGGTAAGGCTTTGGGACTTCTTTGTCCTTGCCTTTACTTGGTGATACCAGAGTTTTTGCTTTGGGACCTTCTTGTACCGGACTCGTAATATAGGGTTGAAATCTTTGAGAGGGGGCTCTCTCAATCTTTTCTGGCATGGCAGAGGCTGTCGAAGTTCACGGGGGAACTACTGGGGGTTTTCAGCTTGGCTGGAACTTTGATGAACCCGTGTCTGACGACACCTTGGCTTTCTTTTTCAAGACCTTGAGGGACGACCTCTGTCTTGCTTTCTACAAGTCGGGATTTTGTTACTTCGAGTGACCTTTCAGGTATTCCTAGAGGTGCCTGGGCCTATATGATAGGTATAGCCTTCTCCTCCTAGTACTCTTCTGATCTAGGCTTTACTCCTCGAATAACTGACGCTTGCATTTTTAGAGATGGGATAATAGGGATTTCAATAACGGGGATTTCGTCGTTGTAGAAGGGTTGTGATTGTGGTGGTTGTCGCAAGAATGATACCTGGCGGACTGTGTGATGCTTTCAGCTACGACCTGGTGGGAGCTGGGATCACGTTCGCAGATATGCGACATGAGGGTATTTTCGCTTTTGTCGCGTGGCGCTGATCACTGTTGCTTGTTCAAGGCAACGACCGACGTGTGCTGTTTACCTTTCGGTAAAGTACACCTATAGATAGGCAATAGGCGAGCTAGCGACTTGCTGCGGGGCCTCTTGCTGATATATCGACGGTGATATGGAGATACGTCGACAGGGACTATCTTGACTACCCCCTAATATTGTTGAGGTCTGACTCTAACTAGTGAGATTCAATAGGGTACTAGCCCAGTCGTCTAGTAGAGCAGAGTGTCGAAGCAACAAAGAGAAAAGCAAGGATTTATAGGAGATATCCTACTTGCTAGGTAGGTAGCTAGGTAGTGAAAATACAAGGAGTCTCTATCGCTATGCTGCGGGCATTTATACCCCACAGGCGATGAGACGTATACCGTACTTTCACCATAAACATGTATTTGACAAATAAGACGGCAGTTGCGTACACAAGACTTCCTCCACAGGGTATCAAGTCATCCTGACTGAGTGCCCACAATGACACAACCATTGTGTCATGGGTGACGCAATCACCCTACTCATCATGACTCCTCACCATGCTGGAGTGTTTGCTCTGAGCAAACGTGAAGTCCCCTATGACGCGACACAACAGCGGTCACATGCATCGGAAAGCAAACCGCCTCCGTCAGAGACACCCTCAGATCCCATCAGGATCAGAGAAGTGAGAAAGGTAAACATAAAGGTAAAGTAAAAGGAAAACGTACATAAGTGAGGCTGTGTCGTAAACATAAAGTCCATGGACTTGCCCCTAAGGCCAGGCAGCGGTCCAAACGAGATGTCGTTAGGACGCGGGAATGGGGACGACGAACGGCGGGAAGGCAAGACTCGTAGGCAGGACTCGTAGCGTGATAAGCGTGACAGCGTATAGTAAGCATTTTGAAAAGGAAAAGACATCACTGGCGCACAACACACCCCCAAAACTTCCATGAGTTAAAGCCAGCATAATGAATGTCTGGTCCCAGTATGAAGATCTAAGGAGCCGAGTACATTATGTACAGCACAACCTCTCTGAAACCATTGACATGAAACTAAATGCAACAATGCATTGGGCATACCTCCAAGGGTTGTACGGAATATTGTTAGTTCAAGTAACTGAAACTGACTCGTCACTTCCGCCCTTCGAGCGAGTCTGAGAACTCAATCGACCGACATTGTCAATTGGTGGTGCACCCCATACCAAAGTCTTTCGTGTTGGGTCGAGAAGACGAGGGAAAGTGCGATCGAGAACCGGTGCAAGAATGCCTCGGTGACCGACCTGACGAATCGCTGGTTCTTCGCTCCTTGACGACGGTGTGGGAGACTGGACTAGCCGAGCTTCTGCTGTGGGAGCGGTATGGAATTTACTGGCAATGACCGCCGCCGCAGCGTCTGTACCACCAACATTTTCAGTAGCTCGTCCACGCATCATCTCCCTTGCTTCTTCATCAACATCCGAGAAGTCCTCTTGTTTCACAGCACGGATGGAATATGCCCAGACACCAGCCCCCAGACCAGCGAGAATGAGGCCGGTGATGGCGTTCTTGACACGGAAGGGCTCACGGGCGCGGAGAAGGCCGGGAGACATTCGCTATGGTACAGGGTTACGTTGTTAAAAAGTCTCGCGTCGGATGAGGAACTCACATAACTACGAGGCCGATAGGATTCCTTTACGGCCTTCGGGGATACGTACGGCTCGTTTGACATGACAGTTCGCTGTGTGCAGCCTCAACCGGGTCGGAGGCAAGGAATGGGTGTCGAGCTCGTGGCGCGTCACGTGCGCCTTGCGTAGGATTTTCCGAAGCAGACGCCACTATAAAATCTATCTGCGACAACCATGGCCAAGGGATCCCAATTGTCCCAACTTAAGGCGGCGCTCTCCCAAGCAGGTCTTCACGAAATTTCACGAAAAAATAAGAAGAAAAAGACCTCGTCTCACACCGCTGAGCGCGACAGGGTCACAAAAGCAGCAAAACTACGGGAGATCCAGCAGAAGTTGAACCCTTTCGATGTCAAGGTTACCAAGTTAAAACATGATGTGGGCGGTAGAAAGATTAAAGGTGTCATGGGAAGACCAGCGCAAAGCAAGCAGGCTGGCGTACAGCAAGTATTTGTCCTGTTGTGTGTCCTCTAGGGGCTCGCTTATAACTTTCGATAGCGAGAGAAAACGCTCCTGAAGGAGCTGGAAGAAAGAGGTCGTGTCGGAGGAGTAGTTGATAGACGATTTGGTGAAGATGACCCAAGCATGTCATTGGAGGAGCGCATGTTGGAGCGATTCACGAGGGAGAGACAGCGAACGTCTAAGGCGGACATGTTTAACCTCGAAGACGAAGAAGAACTAACACACTATGGCCAGAGTTTGTCGAAAGTCGATGACTTTGACGATTTCGGCATTCCCATGGACGACGACGACGACGAAGGTACCTACGATCTATATTACGGAAATTTCGTCGCTTACACTTGTGTATGCAAGGCCAACTTAACCGTGAAACTGTCCATAAAACCCATTTCGGAGGTTTCGACGACGATGACGTTGCCGAGAAACCGGAAGAGGTTGGTCTATACCCTTTGTTAAGGCCTTATTTCGGGATATCTCAACGTCCACCGCCAGCCCACCAGCAAAAAATCGAAAAGGGAGGTCATGGCTGAAGTTATCGCTAAAAGCAAGGAACACAAGGTACAACTTTACTACATGCCCGTGCGTTGTTTCTTGGCTTATGAACTGCGTAGGTGCGACGGCAAATGGAGAAAGAAAAGAAGGAGAACATTCGATATCAACTGGATCAGGACTTTGATTCTCTCAAATCCTTACTTTATGTCTCTGATCTGTCGCCGCCAGAGGACGCGTTCGGTGGTACTGCGGAGACGTCGTTACCCGAGGAGAAGGACGATTCCCTGGATTATGACAAACAAGTACGGGAACTAGCCTTCGATAAGCGTGCCAAACCGAAGGACAGGACAAAGACAGAGGAAGAACTAGCACTGGAAAAGAAGGAGGCTCTTGAGAAAGCCGAGCGGCGAAGACAGAGACGAATGCTCGGTGAAGATCCTGACGAGAGCAATGACGACATGGCAGCCGGTCGGAAGCGGAAACGTGCTCCAGTTGGAGATGACTTAGAGGACGATTTTGTAGGAGATGATTCGGGTGTCGTAGGGGCGGGCTTGGGTGAAGGGGGTTTAGCACCTGGTGAGGTGGAAGATGGAGAAACAGACAGTGATGGGACAGCAGACACGGGCGATGATGACAGCGAAGAAGACGGTGACAACTACTCGGCTTCGGGTGAGAGCGCGAACAGGGAGCTCGGGTCAGAGCAAGGAAACTCCACGGAGACCATGACTGCACAGCAAGCCTCGCGTCCCCAGAAATCTTCAATGGCTCCGAAGGAGCTTCCATACACTTTTCCCTCTCCGGCATCTCATGAAGAGTTCCTTGAAATTGTTGAGGATATTCAAGACGAAGATGTTCCCGTAGTCGTTGAACGGATGCGAGTGATTTACCACCCCAGCTTCGCTCCTGATAACAAGTTGAGGCTGCAGGTACATCCTTCCTTCCCATGTATTTCGTTCACTGAGACCGTGTGCAGACCCTTACTCGTGTCCTCGTGGACCACATCCTCTACGTCGCATCCCCTCCGAAGCCGCGCATCAAGCTTGTATCCTCCCTGATTCCTCACTTATTCGCCCTCAGTCGATCGTACCCCTCCGAAGCTGCCGAGTGTTTCGTAGGCAAGCTGTCTCTGATGTACAAGAACCTTAGCCGGGGTTTGGCATCCGGCGTTCTTGAAGTAAATTCCAAAACGTGGCCGGGATTTTCTGAGCTCACGTTTCTGCGAGTTACTGGCATTATCTGGCCAACTAGTGACATGAAGCATGTTGTAGTATCGCCAGCGCGGTTGCTGATGGGTGCCTACCTTAGCCTGTGTCGTGTGCGGTCTTTTGCAGACCTTGCTAGTGGGCTTTTCTTGTCTTCGCTCTTCCTCCAGTACGAAGCTCTGTCAAAGCGGTTGGTGCCCGAGGCAGTTAACTTCGTAGTGAATGCCGTGTTGTTCCTCGCACCGAACCCTTACACTTCCTCCGACGCTTTGCCTGGTACCTTCCCTTCCCCCGACCTCCACTCGGACCTTTGTGCGGCCTTAACGATCAATCCCAAAGTTGCCAGAAACCTTGTTTTCCACAAACCGGATTTGTGGCAGTTGTTGTCATGTGATGTCACGGAACAGTCCAAACTTGACGCACTTGGATTGGCTGTCGATCTTCTTGACCGGTTTGCAGAATTATACAAACCCATTGACGGTTTCATCGAGCTCTATGACCCCATTTACTCGATCATATCGAGCTTAGAGTGCAAAAGACTCTCCAAGGACGTTCAGGTGAACATGCTTGTCTTTTAACGCGGCATTTTATCCGATGATCATTTCATAGTTTTCCTTAGCGTCGGTACGAGATAAAGTTGGACGTCTACTCAAGTACGCACGGCAGTCTCGTAGACCGCTTCTCCTTCAAGCACACAAACCTATACCCATCCCGACCTATATCCCTAAGTTTGAGCAGAAGTCCTCGTCATACCTCCGCCGGCAGGACCCAGATCACGAACGGAACGAGGTCTCGAAGTTGCGGTACCAGCTTAAGCAAGAGAAGAAGGGTGCAATTCGGGAGCTTCGCAAGGACGCTAGATTCATCGCCGCAGTCGAGCAAAAGAAGCAGGTGGAAAAGGATCAAGCCTACAGTGAGCACATGAAGAAGGTGTTCGGTTCTTTGGAAGGGGAGAGGGCAGAGCAGAAGGCTATGCAACGCCAAAAGATGAGAGACAAACGGCGTGCTGGATGCAAGTAAGACATGTTTATATGAATGAGGTTATTTCTGAGCATGATGCATCAATCGCGAAACTGCGTGAGTGGAAAGGAATAAAAATAAGAATTCGACCGGATGCACATAACTTGAATGTCGCGTCTGGAGATTATCGATCACGTGAGAGCAATCATGAGGGAAAGCTTGATCATATTGCCACCTTCAAGCTCTTGCCGCATTTCACGGTGGAGTGGCGTATGGATGCACCCTGGTCTAGTGGTGTTGTTCCAGCAACTTTTCAGACGCCGCATAACAAGAATGCAATATCCCCAAAAGAGTTCTTAGAGTTCCTACATTCTATCCAGGCGTCCCTCCATCAAGATGGTGTGGCTATCCGAAACAAGGATGGATGGGTTATAATGGTCTCCGGACTTTCTGACTTTTGGGGTTCTTTTCCATTCCTTACCTCCGCGTCACGAGGAACCAGTAACGAACGCATCACGCTCACTCATTATGGCTTAGGCATACTTCAGTACCTCTCGGGAGAGTTTGAACGCGTCTTCTCCGGGGAGGATGAGCTTTTAAGGAAGTTGTCTGTGTCCCTACTCGGGCTCTGTGTAGCAGCAGAGGCATGGATAGAAGTGGAGCAGAATGGCCCAGAGGACAGCAAGAACCCGTCCACGTTGTACAAGAAAGCGTCCAGCATCCTGGTCAATCTCCTACGGGAATGGCTCGAGCACTTCTCTCAAAATACGGAATACGCTGCAATACCCTCAGTGGCATTGGGGTTTTTGTCGGAAGCACTTGATGTGACTTCTGGTAAGTAAGTTCTATCCGCGTCGCAATGGGTACCTCTCACCCATACAGACATGTTATGTAGAGCAGAGGATGAGCAACACCCTTTGAACCTTTGCTTTTTCTCGAGACCACGGCTTGCGCGAGGAGTTCCTTGTAAGGAAGACATTCCGGTAGGGTGCCTGTTACTGCTTGCCTAGGCAGGGATTTGACTGCGGCAGATTCCACCTGGTAGCTCGAATATGATTCGGCTACCCAGCGCATCGTACATGCCTATTTTCTGCAGCATTGTTGTTGACTTGTTCAGCAGAACACTACCACTCGCGAAGAGTGCGCATTTCATGACGGTCGACCTGACTAGGCGTGTAGTCCAGCTGACTCGCGAGGCTTTCGATCTTTGCTTGGGTGCTCCTATGAATGCGTCAGCACGAACACGCTGCCTTATCCGTATCGTCGAGAGTTGTCGTTCCCTACATTCAACATTTGACCTCGAGGCTGTTGCTGTTGAGGACTTACCAGCACGTCTACTGGCTCGTCAACTCGTGAAAGAAGCACATACCCAGTCGAGCCCCTCGCTGAGACATCTCGCGTCATTGTTCTCTGATGAAGCGGAGCCTTTTGTTTTGACTCCTTCCCATGCTTCTGCTATAGTCGATGTTATTTCGAAAGATGACACTTTTGTCGATACGGAACTAAGGGTCTGTTCCACATTATGCATGCTATTTGTCCTTGAACTCATTACCCGTAGGCTCTTTCCATCCCTTTCCTCCGCAAGTGCATGGATCGAATGAACAGTCATGTCTTTCCAGGTGCCCAGAGAACCTCTGCGGCAGAACTTCCTCATCAGGATGGGCGACTAGATGAACCGGATATTAATGAATTGCATCAAAGTCAACCAAAACAAGCGGTTGCAAATGCCGGATCGCATTCATCTGAGTGGCGATTTCTGGCCTCTCAAGAGTTACGTACCATGATTGAGGACGGAAACGGCGTCTGGATGGATGTTGATGATGGACTTTCCGACACATTGTATGCGAGTCGTGGCTTTGAGATAATCGCACAGGTGCTGAACAGGTATGAGATGCGAACGCCAACACATCTTTTCTTGACGTCTTCAAGGCCTTTGGAACAGGTTCCCCTTACCATTAGGATTGCGGCGGTTAATTTCATTACTCTCCTTTCCACCCATTCAGCTCAGTTTTCCAGCGAAGCGGGTACTGCGATATCGGTCTGCGTGTTACTGGCGAAGGTTTTGATCGGACCCTCCCCTGAGGTGAATTCTTTGCTCCGTAGGAAGAGTTACAAGATCCTGTCGAAGATCATCAAGTGCGGTACCAAGGGACTTGCAGTCGATGACTACAACATGGTGACCGAAGGTCTGCAACGCGGGTTACTCGACCGGGATAGGACCACAAGGCTAAGTGCAGGGTATGTACCATGTGATCACTCCAAAGTTTTGGTTGCGAGTCCAACAGAAATGCCGTCGCGGAATTGATCAAAGCACACACGAATATCCCGGAAGAGCAAGTAAAAGTCCACTCCTTGTTCTTTCATTTCAATAGGATACTCGAATCAAACATCTGGGATGGAGTTAAGGAGACGATGTTGATTACGATCGGATTGATTGGCAGGTGAGCTTTCTTGTTGCATGCAGTTCCATCCTCTGACGTAGTTCAGACATGCCGGTGGTGAAGTTCTACGAGAGGTTGTATTTTCCTTAATATTGCAACTCGGGGAGCAAAATCCTTCACTAAAAGCTGTCGCGTACACGCAGGTTAGTACTTTTGACCCTACGTTGTTCTGAACTCACGTCCCTCCTAGCTGTTTAAACTAGCGAGGCACCATAAGAAGCCACCGTACGCGCTGGTCTTACCCTTCTTCTCACGCGTTGCCCCGCACGTCGTTCTGCGGAAGTGTACCAGACCGACTCTGCTTGCTGAAACTTGCCAGTTTCTCTCCGTGCGTCCTAGGGATTTCCTGTCTGTAACACTTCCTTGGACCCTACCGTTTGTTTTTGCCAATTGCGACAACAAGGTCCTTGAAGAGATCTCTACTGAACTTGAGAAAACACCAGCATCTTTTTTCCTCAGTCATTCGCATGATATTCTCTCTTTTGTCTTTAGGCTCCAGGGACCGGGGGAAACTAGGAAGGCCTTGACCTTCATCGTGAATGTTGTCGCCCCTGAAAGTACCATGGTGGACATCAAATCCATTGTTGGGAGTTGCCTCGTTCCCCTTCTTGCAGAACTTGTTATGGTATTGGGTGACGAGAATGAAGAACACGCGGTCAGTTATTGCATTTTCAGTTCCTTCACTCCCGTTGACGACATACTTCTTGATGAAGGCATCTGATGCGCTTAGAAAGGTTGCACGTGTTTTGAGCACGGGAGGCGTATCCGATTCTGATCCAGCACCACTTCTCAAGAAGCATATGCTCGGTATTGTGTGCTACACAAACGATAAGTTGCAGGATGTACGGGGAAAGCAGCCCATTACGTCCAAAACTCGAATTATTCGTGGAATGGCGGCATTCATTAGGCGTATAGGGGACGCAGTGCATAGTGTTGCTCCACAGGTGGGTCAACATACTTTGCGCTCCCATCGGTGTCCACTCAAAACTGATCCAGATAATGGCGACTCTACAAACGATGTTCACAATTCCAGAGTTGTCTGAAGTTGCGCTGTCTACGTGGTACACTTTTTTAACGACAATAGCCCCCCAAGACCTTGGTGCGCATGTTGGGGCCACTAGTGCTTCCTTGCTGTCTTCATGGAACCGACTGTCCCCAGCAAGCCGCGAAATCGCCAAACGGTGCCTTGACTACATAGTCTTTGAGGCCGAGCACATATCCGAGGGCTACCTAGACGAGATAGCGGATTTGAATGACCTGCCGGAGTTGCATGACACTGATCTCGAGCTCAAACGTCGTCGCGCTAATCGTAACCCTCAACAACAACTCTTGATCATACTCGAACGCACAAGTAGTGACAATCACGCGGTCGCTTCGCGTTCCCTGGCAGAACTCAAAACCTTCATGTCGTCTACTTACCCAGACTTCACCCATGGCCTAGCATCCGGAGATGCATTTGATCCGCTAGTCGGGAAGATTCAATCGGCGCTACTGCATATTGCCTCACGGGACGGGGATAGCAACGAAGACCTTCGACTGCTGGCTTATGAGTGTATTGGGATCCTAGGTGCAGTCGATCCAGATCGTTGCGAGATTGATCAGCACGATTCGAGGATGGTCGTACGCAGCAACTTCAACGATGAAGCAGAGTCCGTGTTGTTCGCAATGCACCTTATCAAGGACGTTCTGGTTGGAGCATTCAGATCTACTAGCGATATTAAGTACCAGGCAAATCTTGCCTACACTATCCAGGAACTCCTGCGATTCTGCAACTTTACTCCTGCCCTCGTGACTTCCAGGAACACAACTTCCGTCCCTGTCAAAGTGAGAAATCGATGGAATAACCTCCCAAAGCACGTCCTAGAAACCATCACACCTCTTCTTGAAGGCCGTTTCAGCGCCCCAAGCAAGATGCCCGTAGTCACGCAACACCCCATTTATCCCGAGCAGAATACGTATCGAGAGTGGCTTCAATTGTGGACCACGCATCTTATCACGAGGGCCTCTGGGGATACGGCCCGACGAATTTTCGGTGTATTTCGGACGGCAATACGATACAAAGATGTCGAAGTGGCTCATCACCTCTTGCCCCACATTGTTCTCACCATCCTTTTGTCCGGGGATGAGAAAGATGCTCAAGATATCCGCACTGAGCTATTAGTTGTGCTGGAAGACCAAGTCGACGGTGGGAGTTCGGGCAGTGCCGACAAGAAGGTGCTTAGTGCTCAGGTAGGTGTTCTGCCCATAATTAGTTATGGAACTACATCGAATCTTTGCAGGTTGTATTCATGCTCCTCGATCATTTGAGCAAATATGTTCGGATTCTCCGTCAAGATATTAGTTCTAAGAAAGCGGAGGGCAGCAAACGTTCTAGAACTCATCATGCGCTTGCGGAAAGTGAAGAGCAGCTTGTTCGAGTGGATTCCCTTCTTTCTAGCATCAATCATGACCTCATGGCCAAAGCAGCACTGCAGTGTAAAGCATACGCAAGGTCACTCATGAACTTTGAGAGGCAGATTGTCAACCTCCAGGAGCAGGGTCGGCCAACCTCGCAGAGAGACTTAACACCTTACTACGAGCGACTGCACGAGATATATTCCTATCTTGATGAGCCTGATGGCATGGAAGGCATCTCCACACTCATCCTCTCCCCCTCCCTCGAACATCAAATCCGGCAGCATGAAAGCACTGGACGGTGGACAGCCGCGCAGAGTTGCTGGGAAGTCAGGCTACAGCAATCTCCCGACAACTTGGATTTTCACATAGGATTGTTGCACTGTTTGCGGAATCTGGGGCATTATGGTGAGTAATTGCTGCCTCTTGACTCCTGATTGGGATGCTATGCGGAATAGACACTCTTAGAACACATGTCCGCGGGGTATTAGTCCGAAACCCCAGCTGGGAATCTGCTTTGGCCAGTTTTCAGGCGGAAAGTGCATGGATGATAGGTGCCTGGGACGACTTGCGGCGAATCACGGAAACGAACGAACAGATCTCACCGTCTGTAATGAAAGCCCGTGTGCTATTAGCCATGCATTCAGGAGAGCAGTCGCAGATTGCCACGGCACTCTCAAGGGCACGGAGCGTTTTGGGATCTCCAATTTCTTCTTCCGGCACCAAAGGTTACCGACGTTCGTATGATGCGGTACTAGATCTGCATGCAATCCACGAATTGGAGATGATCTATCGAACAGTCTCGAGAAACTCAACGGAAGCAAAAGCGCTCCGAACGGCTCTAAACGCTCGTTTAGATCTCACGCTCCCCAATTTCCGGGTTCGAGAGTCTGTTCTTAGCATGCGCCGCGTGGCATTCTCTTTGAGGTAGAGTTCTTTGCTACCTTAACCAGCGAAGAATCTCTGACGATGTGGAAACAGTGTTGGTTCCAACGCATCCATAAGCAAAGAAATAGGACGGACCTGGCTCGCAAGTGCCAAAATTGCGCGGACAGCCAAGCAATGGCAAACGGCTTACAGTGCTACGCTCCAGGCGCAGCAGGGAGGTGCACCTTTCTATTTCATGGAAAGTGCCAAGTTGTTGAAAGCTACTGGGGAGCCGTTACGTGCCCTTCAGGAACTGGAGAACTCAATGCGTCTTAGTGGTATGGGTTTGGTCCAGCAGGACACTATAGACCTGACCGAGGAAGATAACGAGGAATCCAAGTGCCTGCGGGCTAAAGTAAGCATCTAAACTTTGAATGTACTGCTGGCATTGTTGACATTGCCACAGGCGCACATCCTTTTGGCACGATGGATGAACGAATCCGGAAGATATGATACTAGCCACTTGCTGAAGGCTTTTTCGACTGCTGCAAATCAGGGTGCCAAGTTGGAAAGTGCCTACTACCACCTTGGCCACTTCCACGACCAGTGGTTCAAGCAACTTCCATCTTCTGATGATGAACGGTAAGTCGCGCAAGTTTCACTCCAAGTTTTAAACGACATTGACTCTCATGTAGAGGTATCCGCATGAACTTGCACACAGTCAGAGAATATTCGAAGGCCATGATGCATGGCTCGAAATATGTCTATCAAGCAATTCCTCGAATACTCACCCTTTGGCTGGACGGCGGTGAAAACACAAAGATATCTAACCATGCTTTCTATGCAAAAATCAATGGCTGCGTTGCTACAGCGATTGACTCGATTCCGGTGTATAAGGCGAGTGCATGTGGTTGGGCAAAGGAAAAGGTGCTTAAGTTATTACAGTGGTTTACAGCGTTCCCGCAGATCGTTTCGCGGGTCGGACACTCCAACCCAAAGGTTTACGCGATTCTATCAAAGCTCATATGCAAGGTCATCCGGGAATATCCTCATCAAGCACTATGGCTCTTTGCATCTGTTGTGAAGTCCACCAAGGCTAACCGCGAAGCTCGAGGGCGAACCATCCTGGAGGCCCTACAGGTACGTGAACTTGTATTTTCCTGAACCCCAAAATCAGACCACACCACCAGAACGATCCGACCAACGCGGAAACTCGGTTGCCAAATCTCATCACGCTGATTCATGCCATGACAGACGAGCTGTTGAGGTTATGTAACCACCCTATTGATGACGACCGCAGAGCTTTGAGCATGAGACGCGACTTCCCGAAGCTTGCTGCGCTCGGACGGTCACCGTTACTCATCCCACTCCAGGAATCGCTCACCGTTAATCTACCTCCCACATCTTCTGCCGAGAACTCTATTCACGTGCCTTTCCCGACATCTGCGCCCACTTTTGAAGGTCCGTCGTTCTGCCCGTAGTGATGGCTACAGTTAACCAATCATTCAGAATTCTCTGATGAGATTGAGGTGATGCGGTCACTGGCACGCCCACGGAAAATTACCATCAGAGGATCGAATGGACAGACGTACATGTTTCTCGGCAAACCGAAGGACGACCTTAGAAAAGACGCACGACTCATGGATTTCAATGCCATCATCAACAAGTTGCTCAAAGCTAACTCAGAATCGCGGAAGAGGCAACTTCGTATGTTTGGGTTTTAGCAGGGAGTTCTCCATCTTTTTGACTCCGCACACAGATATCCGAACTTATGGTGTTGTGACACTCAACGAAGAATGCGGCTTCATTCAATGGGTTCCAAACACTATACCAATTCGACCTGTGCTAGTCAAATACTACGAAGCAAGACGAATACGTTGCTGGGTATGCAACTACCGCTCATAATCCGAAACGAGTGATAATCGAGGGTTTTAATCCAGTCCTCCGAACTGAATGATATCTTCAGAAAAATCAAGGATGCACAGGACAAGGACGCAGCCGAACTTTTTGTCACTAAAGTTCTCCCTTTGTAAGCAACACCTGCCTTCTAATAACATTTATCAGCCAACTCGCTTCATAAGGTTTCCCCCTGTGTTCCACGAATGGTTTGTGGAAACATTCCCGGAACCTACGGCATGGCTTGCTAGCCGCCTTTCCTATGGAAGGACTGCTGCCGTCATGTCGATGGTCGGCTTCATCTTGGGGTGGGTTAACTTCCCGGTCGCTCAGCAAACCGAATGATCATTCTCGAACCCTACAGGCTTGGTGACAGGCATTGTGAAAACATTCTCCTTGACACGAACACTGGAGATGTAGTACATGTGGACTTCAACTGTCTGTTTGAGAAGGTGCGTGTCCTTGCGTGCCAAGTCCTCGGTAACTGAAGCCACGGCAGGGCAAAACTCTTGAAACGCCTGAGCGAGTACCTTTCCGACTCACACAAAACATGACTGACGGTCTCGGCGTCACTGGAGTTGAGGGAGTGTTCCGTATTGCCTGCGAGATAACGATGCAGCTTCTCAAAAATAACAGGGACTCACTCATGAGCGTGTTGGACGCCTTTATTCACGATCCTCTTGTCGAGTGGGAAGATGAGAAAAGGAAAATGGTTGGTAGCGACTGATGCAGCGGAAATGTCACTTAATTGAGTCATTACAGGATCGCGAACGACGGAACGCAGTCAAATCCTCTACGGACCTGCGGCATTTGGCCAAGAATGCCCTACGTCCAATCGAACGGAAGCTTAGGGGGGTTTATTCCCCTTGGAATGTCAAGTCCAGGACGCTTGGAGGCACTGGAGACGAGAGGGAAATTTCGACCGGTAACTTGGTGCAAATGTTGATACAGGAAGCTGTTGATGATGCGAACTTGGTGAGTATCCTCCTGGTCAATTGCCGGCCAAAAAATGCGATCCTCCGTTGCAGGCAAAGATGTATCCTGGATGGGCTGCATGGCATTAAGTAAATACCGCGCAGATTATGTTTGAAACGGAGCTGGGTACCCAGCCTTATAGGCTATTAAAACCACCCAGCATAGTAAGACAGTGAAGAGCAGTGCACATCCTCAATGCATTGATGGAATGTCTAATCTACAGGTCCTCGCGTCACGCCCTACTTGCCAGGCTTGGTCTACAGTTAATTAAGCATGTCAATAGTCTAGTCAACCAAACAGGCCAAGTGACGCACGGTGACCATGGCATATATTCCTCCCAGTGTCGTGGCCACACCCACAACCATCGAGACAGCGTAGATATCTGAGATATGTATTAATCACGGTTGCGCAGGCTAGTAAAGTCAGTTATCACTTAGGAGGACGTTGGAGTATTTTCCGCGGCGATACACGGGCAGATTGGTTGCTGCCTGGCAAACAAGGTGAATTATTGCGGTTGGAAAAGTAGAAGGAATTTACCTGGAAGGCCCGCTGCCTCTCGGGGATGCGGTTGGGACCTAAAAGAACACTGAATAAAATGATAGGTTAGACAAGCAGTCGGCTTACGGTTGACGAGCGAATCGAGCAACATGTTTTGACTGAAGTGGGTGTCGGGTGTTCAAGCTCAAGTGCGGACGGCAATTGCCGGACTCTCCCGAGAGTGCCAACGGTCGAGCATGGCAGAGGCCCGCGTTCGCGTCAGAGTAAGTACGTCTTTCACACATATACCATCAGCATTTGCGAACCGAATCCTGATCCCCCGTAGGGCGTTACGATACACAGGCCAATTATCTATGGGAATACAGCGACGGTGCTCACGGCAGCCGAAAGGGAAACGTGCCCTTTTCCCGACCACACGCACAGATGGACCCTAGCAGTACGGAGTGCTGCCAGCGCACCAGACTCTGACATAGTTGGGGGGGCAGACGATCTCAGCTACTTTATCAAACGCGTAACATTCAAGCTGCACGACACCTATTCCAATCCGACGAGAAGTAAGCTTATTTGAAGAACCTCTTCGTCACAGTTTCTCCTCATACCAGCACCCACAGATTTTGACAAACCACCTTTTGAGCTTTCCGAAACTGGGTTGGTCTCCTTTCTTTCTTCTCGTTTCACTCTTACTTATTGTTGACGTCTCTCCAGCTGGGGCGAGTTTGAAATTCAAATCCGAGTCCATTTCGTCGCCGAATCCGGGGAGAAGCCCATTACCCTCTACCACCATCTCAAACTTCATCCGTGGTCCCTCACATGTCCCGCTCCAGGAACGGAACCAGAAATACCGTCCCCTGAAAACGCAGCCAAGTTTGGCCCAGTCCACTCTTGGCAGTATGATGAAATCGTCTTTACAGATCCCTTCCAGTCATTCCTTACTTTACTGACTGCCCACCCTCCCACGCCTCTTCCAAGGACGAGTAAAAATCCTACCCCCTTTCATACCTCATACCCTGCGTCTCTCGAAGAGACTAGGAAACCCGGCGTGCCCGAGTTCACCAGCGCAATGGAGAGAGATGAAGGCGAGAGGCTGGAAGAGGCGAAAGAGAAGATTATCAAGGAACAGGAAAAGTGGAAGGGCATTTTATTGGAGCGGGAAAAGGAGCTGGAGAGGTTACAGAAACTCCTCGCTGCGAAAGACTGAAAAACCAATTTTAGCATAGCGGTTCGTTTCACTTACTCTTCTCTGTTGGCCGTCATACCGATACTATTTGAATCCCATATCTTCCAACGACCAACAGTGCAGTTAAGAAGTTATGTGTGTGTTGGAAAAGGGAACCTCGCCCCTGTCCGTGTAACTTCAATCCTAACACGTGGCACCGTGTTGGCTCGGGGTGTCCGTCACCCCATCCACTTACCGCCGGTACGCACAGTACTGGTGCGAGAAGCAGTTGGCGACCTTTTTTTTTCTCGAGGACTCTTGTCTTCGGATCTCACCTTCTGTGTGGCCCTTCCATGAAAGGCTTCTGGTGACATCTAGCTGTGAAAAAGCCCCCTTACCTTCCGTACGTTGTTTCTGCTGATTTTCATGGACTACTCTGCCGTATAATTCCCATTCCCGAGCATGATTCCGCAGGGTCTTATCACAGCAGCCACAGATCCAGAAAAGGACAGTCCTGATAGTCGCACCCCGGTAGCGTTTTCCATGCTGTTAGCAGTCATCGGAGGATGTCAACGGGCATCTTTGAGAACTAGCGACGAACTTCTTTTCGAATTTCGCTTCAGGAAGCAAGATACGGAGCCTTTACACTTTCGCGGTAAAATACCAATCATACATGTCCGGTCCGCACAGGGAAACATTGTAGGTGATGCATAGAATGCACCCACCAAGACACTACTGTACGAATGAGTCCTTCAGGAGCCCGCAATTCCGGTCCGTCCCTATCTCGGAGTCCGAACCCACCGTTGGTACGTATTGGAAACTGCAATTTGCAGACGTGGTATTCTAGCCAATGGCGCTGGGGCTTCTGCCCTGAATGGAAGAAAGCATATCCGGCTCTTCAATTTACCTTGTGAATTTTTACCGAGGTCCCGATCCTTGGCGTATCCGGGCATGTCGCAGTGAGAAATAACCGCGCCCAACTAATATAGGGACTTCTATATTATGTCGACGCTGGATTCCGGACCGGTTGAGATACGATCCCTTGCCAGAACACTGTCAAGGCGGAGTGAAATGTATTCGATCCGGTGCATGGGCATGGAGAATGACGACGGTCGACTAGATCGGAGACCTTGCTACAAGTTGGTGGTGCTCTTGGGTACCGCCTCGGTTTCGCAATATGTTATGTAAGTGGTGGCCACTGCCTCTGACCGCGGGTCTGGCCATCGACTGAACAGCGTAATGGCGATCGATCCATGTGGTGACCGTCATCGATGTTATACCACTAAGCGTCACATTGCATGACCATCTTCTGAGGTTGTGCATGCATTCGAACTTCTGTCCAATTTCCGTATTCTTAATGTGATCCTCATATACTCGACGAGTACCTCGAACCTCTTGTTATTCGTTTGTCACGTTCTGGCAATTCAACTCGGGCAGCTCGATAAAATACCTGGCCACTGCAGCAACGAGTTTCCTCTGTCAACGGGAAGCAGCGTGCGAGTATGAGCCATGTACATGCACATCCGATTGCCGTACCTGGTTGAATGCGAGTTAATTGGTGTTGCCGGGACACTTTAGGTCAAAACCAGTCAATGAGCTAGTGGGATCACATCAGGTGTTTCAACGTGTCTCTTTGATCTCCGGCGGTCGCTCTTTCTCGGAAATACATCGACATCTGTAATCTCAGGATATCACGCGCGAAGTACTGAGTACATACAGTGGTTATGGCTCTGTGCAGGCAGTGCACAGTATTGAAAAAGTCCGGTCGTCGGGTGAGATCGAGTGAACAAACTGAGAGGTGCGGGTCGGTGGTAGGAGAAGGGACGGGCACCTATCCTCACCAAACGAACCTTCAAGTGATCTATTCTTTGAGTTGTGAGGCTAGTATATAGTACCTAGACCGCACCAATGATAATAGCCGACCAGAATTACTGCTTTCATCAGGGAACTGATTCATATTCATTTCGTACCTCTGATAATTCCAAGCACGTCGACTTGTCGCGTGGACACGGTTCCACAAAACAAATGTCCGTTGAATTCGTACACGGGCGCACTGCGAGACAACGTAGTCGTTCCGGACTTCTTCGGGGAACTGGCGAATGTTCCTTCTGTGCCGCCACTGATAAATCCAAGCTCGTCGACTTGTCGCGTGGTGGACACTGTTCCATAAAACAATTACCCGTCAAATTCGCACGTGCTATACGGGCTTCTCAAGGTGGTGGTGCTAGAAGGCTGAAAATATTAAATCCGAAACGTACGTAGTGGAGTTCGAATCAGTATCTGTACACACTGACCCGAAGTGTGGATCCGAGTTTTGACCGGTACCCGCGTACAGTCGATCTTCAGTTAGGGGTTACAGTGAAGTAGCATCGAGGACGACCAGAACTGTCGTCGTGAGGTGGTAAATCCTACTCCAACGCTTTCTCAACCAAACAAGTCTGTAAACGATGCTTACCCAGTGAAGCCGTCGTCAGAGAGACGCCGCCGTAACCCACCTTGTTTCATCGTCCGCGGCCAGCAAAGTACAGGGTAACCACGCAGACCCTATTGATCGGTAATGGTGATCTGTCTCAAGTAGAAAGAAACACATATGTGACACTGATGGACGTACAGCCACAGGGTGGTCATTGATCTTGAGCTATTGCTAGCCAGTCAGTTCGATGGGGGTACTGTAGATCCTTGTTTCCGATAAATTCCTACTGCCCCTTTGGGGATGGTTCATCACATTTTAGGTTGGGTACCGCGTACGTAGGTGCTGTGGCAACGACTCGTGGCTGCGGACCAGAGCTAGGGTCTAGTGCTAACTTGCCACTGATCCTGTTATGCCGCGAGTCCGGTAGATACCTAAGACAGGTATCGGAGTCATAGCGGCAGAACGTAACATTGGCCGACTTCGTGAAGTACCAAAGAATGGTATAGAAGGGAGGATGACGTTGGAAGAGTTTTAACCTCGGTGCATAGTTACCTTAAGCACCCTTGGTCACGATCACTCGTATTCCTGAAGAACAGAAATAAATGAGGCGAGTTGCAAGGTAGGTAAAAGCTAGGGAAATACAAGGGTACCCTAGCGATCTATATACCGTATCGTAGTGGGCCAACAGCCCGTAAGTAGGAGGGGTGGGAGGCCTGCACAGAAGGAGTCTGTATCATAAACAAGTCATCGTAAGTAAGAATAGAATGGAGTCAGGGGCCCGGAGTGGGTCGACGGCGGAAAGGCAACAATGCGCAGCAGTGGTGCAGCTATAGTACAACCAAGTCAACGAAGGATGAGTCATAGAAGATACGTGAATAGAAACGGGATACAGGGCCCTTGTTGAAAGGGCGCAATGTAGATCTTGATAAGGCAATGGGGTTACACCTGTACATGAGAGGTTGGAAGTAACCGATCGGATCGGTTACCAAAGATATACGCCGGATGAATGACGAGTGGCGATGACGTGGAAACCAATGAGGAATCCGACAATAGAGACGGTGAGGACAATGAGGGCTGGGACGCCGAAAGCATGTAATGAGAACTCGAGGTTAGAAACGGAAGGTATGGGAGCAGGGCATAACATCACCCCCCCCTCAAGCTCGTCGAGCTCCTGATCAACAGAGACGAGAAGTGCGCGGTGAGGATGTATGATGGCCGGAGGTGGATGAAGTGGGAGGCAAGGGATCGGAAGAGCGCAACTGCGAGGACGAAGAGGTGAAGGGGTAGAGTACGGCTGCATGTTCAGCAGTCGTCCAGCGAGAACCTGACCCATAGCCACAGGACCAGTCACTGCAAGCATTTCACAATTATTCTTCAGAAAACATGCTGAAAAAATTGAAGAAAGTGATACTCTTTTTTGACAGCTGTTTTCAAAGAGAAAAGGCAAAAATAATATTTTCTTTTCTTTGCATGACTTTCCACAAAACATTGATTGATGGTAATACCCATTAGCATAGAAGCTAATCAGCACTACCATCAATTCATTTTTTTGCACAGAAAAGACAAAGAAAACAAAATATTATATTTGCATTTTTTATGTGAACACAGCCCAAATAAAAGAGTATCTCTTCTTTCCATTTTTTCAACATATTTTGGCAAGAAAAATTGTGAAATGCTTGCAGTGAGTGACCGATGTATCTGCAATCGTAACAAGCGAAGGGATGAAGCGGATGATCAGAGGGAACTTGAATATGGCCACCTAAATAGAAGCGGAGTTTTTCCTCGATCTCCAAGGCGATAAAAGGGGCCAACGGAAGGGGATTTCTGGTATGGATCGCATTGTAGGGTTTCTGATCCATGATTCCCCAGGCGCTTTCACACGACCTATTTAGGAAATCCTCCCATTCGTAAAGAGTGGTGTTGGTCGTAGAGTGATGGGTCAGGATAACGGCTGCTTGCTGGAAGATGCGGCTCTTCGTTCGTTCTTCCGATTCCGGGGTTTGAACAGACACCTCAATCTTAAGTTCAGGGACAGAAAGCCTTGTTGGGTCAATTCCGCCAGTTGTTCGGTTTCCGGTGTCGACAGCGGCGGTCCATGGCGATGTCTGGTGGTGACCCCATTCAAGGGGCGGTGGCGAGTGTACTCGATGAAGTCCCAATCCTCCTGTCTCTGCTGTAGCAGCCACCTGGCATAAGACGTCCAGGCCAGTTCTTCTGGGACGATCGGACATTGCGCGACGAAAGGAATTAGCAACCAGGGGTCCAAGATCTTGGTGTAAGATTTGTACGGCATCATGTTGTACCTCTCCCATTGTGGAGATAGCAGCGCGAAGAGTATTCTCGAGAAAAGAAGTGTTACCGGTCGAGTCTGGGACATGGGTGGTGACGTCGAGGAACTTCAGGACGTGGGAAGCGACTACGTCTGATCCTCTGAAGACCTGACACAGCAACCATAGATGTTGCTCTTGTTCTTGTGAGACCCCAACAAGTGGGTCCCCTGGGTTGTATTTCGTAAGCAGCCAACAGTAGTCGAAGAACTGTGATGTCGTGGGTTCCATGATGGAGACCCCAGGGAGTGGCTGCTCGGTAGCGTTGGAAGGTTCAGGACCTTCTGATAGGTGCTGGCATGGTATGGTGCTGGGGAGGGGTAGAGTGGGTAGTGGTCGGGAGGAGTCGGATTCATCGGTGGTAGGTCCATTGTCGTAGGGTGCGGTTGAGAGACGATCAACAAGGGGGACGGTTGGCATTGGCGTGGGAGGTCTGTGATGTGCTTTGCCCTTACTGGGCTTCATTCGGCAAAGTGTGAGCCCTCCGAGAGGGCGGAAGCCGGAGGTGTCAGAAACAGGTTCGCAAGAGGTTGTAGTCTCGACGTCTGTGGATGTTGTAGTTCCAGCAGGTGGTTGGGCGAGGAGTTTGCGTGGTAGCGGATGTGAGCTGGAGGGGGAGTATGCGGGAGTGGGTGAGGAGACCTCCATGAAGTCATTGGCGAGGCAGGAGTTGAGTGTTGCATCATCATAGCTGAAGTAGTCAGAACTGGGATTTTCAGAGTTAACGGAGCGAGGGCTGGCCATTTAGTTAAGGCGGCGTGCGAGCTTGTACCGGTCGAGCACTTCTGCAGCGTGCTCTTTTATATTGTCCTTGGGCTCCCACGTGTTTGATGAGTGGGGGAAGCCGGCCCACTTAACAAGGTACTCACGCCCCTTTCTGCGCCCTCGGCTCCTATGGTTTAGTATCGCCTCCACTTCCCATTCGATTTCATCATCAACGAGATCCGGGAGTGGTGGCACGGGCATATTTCCGTATTCGTCGGTTTCCGTATAAGGATAGAGTCGTGAGGTGTGGAATACCGGGTGAACTTTCCATGTAGGCGGCAAACCTAATCGAACAGCCACTGGCGAAATAACTTCCATAATAGGAAATGGGCCAAGGCATTGCGGTTCCAATTTCGAAGACTCACTGCAAGCATTTCACAATTTTTCTTGCCAAAATATGTTGAAAAAATGGAAAGAAGAGATACTCTTTTATTTGGGCTGTGTTCACATAAAAAATGCAAATATAATATTTTGTTTTCTTTGTCTTTTCTGTGCAAAAAAATGAATTGATGGTAGTGCTGATTAGCTTCTATGCTAATGGGTATTACCATCAAACAATGTTTTGTGGAAAGTCATGCAAAGAAAAGAAAATATTATTTTTGCCTTTTCTCTTTGAAAACAGCTGTCAAAAAAGAGTATCACTTTCTTCAATTTTTTCAGCATGTTTTCTGAAGAATAATTGTGAAATGCTTGCAGTGACTGTCCCTGAGTTCGTAAGTTTCCAGAGTCCAGCCATACCTGATCGCCTTCTTTTGGTGGTATATATGTTCCTTTCGATCTCGACCGCATCAGTTCCTGAGCCTTCTTGTGGCTAAGTTGGGCGATGTCGCGGTTGGTTGCGAGCAACTGGAGTCAGTCATCCACAGAGGGCGCAGGCATAGGCCATATGACCGGATATGGGGAGGGATCGAAGCCATAAAGAAGCAAGAATGGTGTTTGACCGTGTACTGAATGGATCCGGGAATTGTGGGCGAACTCGGTGTCAGGTAACTTTCGAGCCCAGGAATTCGGTAGTTCAGCGCAGTAACATCGGAGGTAAGTTTCGAGCTCTTGGTTAACACATTCGCTTTCTCCATTGGTTTGCAGATGATAAGCGGAGGAAAGTTTGCTGTGGATACCAAGCGACTTGTACAGCTCTTTCGTAAATGCCGATGTGAACTGCGGGCCTCTATCAGATATAACTGCTTCCAGTAGACCATACCATTGGTAGACATATTGTTGGAACAGACGGGCTAGGCCCACTGAATCAACAGTCTTATTGGTTGGCATGAACACTGCCGCCTTAGTAAGTCCTTGGTCAACGATGGTCAGAACTGAGTCGTATCCTTCTGACTCGGGGAGATTGGTGATTAGATCCATCGAGATTTGTTGGAACAGAAGGGGGTTTTGCGGTGTGTTGTTAGGCATGACCGGTGGTGTAATCGGATGTGTTACGACCTTATTTGCTTGACAGGTCAGACAACCGCAAACGTATTCTCGTATCGTCTTCCACATTCCAGGCCACCAGACTTCCCGATTCATCTTCTTTGTCATCGCCTTAATTCCAGGATGACCTGCTGCTGGATGGTCGTGGTTATCGTGGAGACACTGCTTTCTGGCCTTTGGAGGGACATAGAGTCGCTGCTTATAACGTTTTGTACTGTCTGCTTGTTTCTGGACTTCGGGGTTTTCGTCAGCAAGAGTGTCGTCCTTTGGTGTTTCGCTCGTGGCGCATTCGTACACTTCTTGTGAAATTAGATATACCCCTTTGCAACCTTGGCTTGCCTTTGTTGCATCCATCTTGCGGCGCGGTTCCGAGGTCATTGTGGCGGTTTGTGCAGATACAGTGTCGGATTTTTCGGAATTCACCCCCCCCTCAAGCCACATGGTGTCAGGAAGGGCAGCAGCTGTGATGGCGGGTTCTTCTCCATAATCAGGCCTACGTGACAGGGCGTCCGGAGTGCCCATAAGTTTCCCAGGCATATGGGAGAAGATGAGTGGGTAGCCTTGAAGCGTGTCGAGCCATCGTGCTTGCCTTGGGGTAAGCTTTTGAGGATGTCGCCAGTAGGTTAAGTTTTTGTGGTCGGTAAAGATGACCGTTGGTATGACTGGCGAGATCAAGTAGTGGCGGAAGGCATGGAGAGCACGTATGACTGCGAGCATTTCCAGATCAAAGACCTGGTAACGTTGTTCAGCGCCTTTCAGTGACTCAGATAGGAAGTGGCAGGGATGCCACTCGTCGTCGGGGCCCTTTTGAGCTAATACAGCTCCGGTTCCGACCTTTGACGTGTCCGTGAATAGGGCGAACAGTTTTTGGTGATCCGGGATTTGAAGTACCGGTGCTGAACACATGAGTTCTTTGATCTTCGTAAAGGCTCCATTTTCCTCGTCGGTCCATTGCCAATGAGTATTCTTCTTTGACAAGTTGTGTAACAGTCTCGCCAATTGCGAGAAGGACAGGATAAATCTGCGGTAAAAATTACAAAAACCAAGGAAGGAGTGTACGTCTCTCAGGTTGTGTGGAGTAGGCCAGTTTTCAACCACATCGGTTTTAATCGATATGGTTTGGACGTTTCCTTGCGAAATCTTCATTCCAAGGAATTCAATTTCTTCGGCCTCGAAGACACACTTGGCGATTTTGAGGTGTAGGCGTTCCTTTTGACAGGTCATGAGGAACTCTTCGACATATTGACGAAGTTTGGGAATGGTCTTGGCATGTACGACCACATCGTCCATGTAGGCGCAAAGTTGTCGCTTGTGCATTTGATTGGCAAAAGTGGTGTCCATAAACCGCTGGAACGTAGGTGGTGAATTGCACTGGCCAAAGAACATTACTGTGGGTTCGAAAAGTCCCCTTGGCATTAGGAACGCCGCCTTCCATTGATCTTCCGGTTTCACCCTGACGTTAGTGAAACCCCATCGTACGTCAAACTTTGCGAAGTACTTTGACTCGCATAATTCGTCGACCATCTGTGGTATGTTAGGCAGTGGGTAGGAGTTGTGAATGGTGTGAGAGTTCAGGTACCGATAATCCTGAACTAGACGTTTAGCTCCATCCTTCTTGGCCACAAAGAATACCGGGGCCGACACTGGTGAGTCCAACGGTATGATCTTTCTGCATTGCAGATTTTCGTCGATAAACTCGTCGAGTATCTTCCTTTCCTCTGGCGACATTGGGTAAAGGGTCGCCTTCTTCATCAACGTCTTGTTATCCTTTCGGAAGTCTTCTTTCATTTTAATTTTGTGATTGAGCCCTTTACAGAAATGGGGCAACGGAATATCGGTTTCAGAGAAGACTTTGGCGAACTTGGCGTACTGTTTCAGAAGATCCGGAATATCGTGAGGTCCTGCATTGACCTCTAACTGGGTTGAAATTGTGGTGTGATTAACAGAGGCATTTTTGTCCTCATGTTTATCAGCTTCTTTCTTCTTCAGCGGTTGCTCTTCTGGGGAACCACCCCATCCAACCACCCTATGCGTCCACCAGTTTACGATTGGCATTTCCTTCTTGAGCCACGGCATTCCTAGGATCAAGTGATCCTTTTCCATTGGACCAATGTAACAAAGTATCTGAAACTCGTGAACCAGTTTAACGAGATTTTGACACTTTAAAAAGACCTTCTTCTTGATGGTATAACATATGTGTCCATCAAAGGCCGTGATATCCCAAGTCCGTTTGACTGGGTAGGTCCGCAGCCGTAATTTGGCAACCAGCCGGGCTCCGATAAGGTTGACTTCGGCGCCACTATCGATTGTGGCAGGGATCCTCGCATTACCGTAGTTGAGTAGCTCCAGAGTTCCATAGATCGATCGCGCGCACATATCAGATTCATCTGTGATACTATTACAGGAAACTTGGGCACTCAGTACATTTTTAGACATAGGCAAACCGCACGAGGAAAATTCGGAACGCCCCTTTAAAAACCCTTCTGGTTGGGTTTAACGTTGGAAGACTTCTGATCCTCTTGTGGATCTTCTTCATCGTCTGCAATCACCTCCTTGACGGTTTTCTTCTTCGGCTTGGGACAGTCCTTGCTAAAGTGTCCCTCTTCGGCGCAGTTGAAGCAGCATACCAATCGAACATTCTTTCTGCCTCTTTCTCCGGGACGTCTCTTGTCAACGTCCATAGCGTTAGGGTCATGAGAGGGGCGAGTCGGGAAGTGGTATCGGGGATGAGCGTCAGCGACCCTCTTCTTGTCGAGAGTACGTTTTTGTTCTATTTTGCTGACGGCTTGTCCGGCGTAAGCGATCCATTCCGAAACCGTAGTTGGTTCCTTATGGTCAAGAACCCAGTTGCAAATTTCTTTCTTCAAACCTTGACCGAAAAATATGGCTCCATTGAAGTTGTCATCGTTGTAACCAGTTCGGTTGAAGACAGAGAGGAAGCGAGAGACATAGGTTTCGAAAGGGTCATTTCCCTGGGATAGAGTCACCAGTTCAATTTGGGCCTTATGTTCCGGATTGCCGGAAACGAAGGTGCTTCGTAACTTGGCTTCGAATTCTTCCCACGTATCTCTGTAGGTTAGCCTTCCACTTCGATTGTGTTCGTTAATATAAACCTTGGTGAAAGCTGCGGCAGATCCTTCGGTCATGAAGGATAGAGTTAAACCGATTCGAAGGTGATTGGTAGAGTATACGTGTTGATTGATCTGGAAGTAGCCTTTGACCTGCGTAATCCATGTGAAGAAAAGGTCGTGATTGCCGTTGTACGTGCAGGGTTTGTTGAGATTGAACTCGCAGCCCCCGTTAGGCCTGTCGTTATCATTGCGAACTAAGGTTGCGGCGGCAAATCTAGCGCAGATTTCTTCTATCTCTTGAGCCATAGGCTCTCGGTTGAAGAGCGGCGTCGGTCCGGTAGAGGGCTTTGTGGTTTCCTGCCCAGAACCAGACGTAGATCCTAGATTCAGAGATTCAGTTGTGTGAGACATGACATGGATAAGATTCTCTTCGTCGATGTCGGGAACGTGGGTGTCTCCGACTATGGATCCGAGTTCAGATTTGTCGTCGAAGGTTAGAGGTTTGTTGTTGGTTTCTGACTCCGGGTTGTTATCTCGGTAAGCTCCCAGGAGGGCTGGGTTGCGAAGGGAGGACGATGGAGGAGGAGACCGGGGTTGATCGGGGTAGCGACGTTCGAATTCGCTTCCGGTAGGTTTACGACCGGAATACCTTTGAGGTAAAGGTTGAGGAACAGCGCGACGTTTGCCTTTCAGAGACCAAGCACCAAGATCCGAAGGAGGTGGTGGCGGTGGCGGTCGAGACGACACCGTGGGCAGTCGATAAGGTGCAGAGGAGAAGGTAGAATGATGGCTAGACACGGGTTTTAGTTAGACTAAAGAATAGTCAAATCGTGCCTGTATGTTCGAGTCCTTCAGGCTAAAGAATAGCCAGACCGTTTGTTGTAAGTGTTGGGGTAGCAGGCATCGTGTCCGAATAATGGTCACAGCTGCATCTTGAGCTTTTACCTTTTGTTATGCCGCGAGTCCGGTAGATACCTAAGACAGGTATCGGAGTCATAGCGGCAGAACGTAACGTTGGCCGACTTCGTGAAGTACCAAAGAATGGTATAGAAGGGAGGATGACATTGGAAGAGTTTTAACCTCGGTGCGTAGTTACCTTAAGCACCCTTGGTCATGATCACTCGTATTCCTGAAGAACGGAAATAAATGAGGCGAGTTGCAAGGTAGGTAAAAGCTAGGGAAATACCACCCTTGGCAGCAGTTTTTTGAGGTTCCCACGGTCTTCAGATAGGGTTTCATTGTAAGGCGAAATGTGTCTAAAAGATATCCTCCCTCGGCGTCTTCCCCACCAAATTCCTGATTTGGACAGGGTGTTTTTTTGACCATCTGTGATGACCTTCCTGGTGGATATTTTTGATTACACCCGGTCGTCACCCCGAGGCTCTTGGCTGATGTGAGTGTTGCCAGGATCGCTGTAACCCGCCATTCGAGGTATGTCAGAGCCTATTCTGAGGCTACCCACCATGATGATTTCTCCATCTTTGTAGCATTTCCCATCTTACACGAGAGGCTCTGACAAGTATCATTCGTTACAGAAGAGGCTCTGAGGACTATTATATTGTCATGGTAGTACGACATTTCACAAATATGTATGTTTTCCTCTATGTAATGGAACTGGTTTCCATAGCCACGAAGCCACCTGGTGGTGGAAATCTAGAAGCTGCTGTTGAAGCAGGATTTGTGTAACGATAAAGATGAAAAATGGAGACATGCCCACAGCTCGCACACGGCCTTGGTACTTTGAGACACGAACGTAGACACGAACATACATAACCCCCAGTGCCTAAACTATCCTTGGGCTTCGGATCAACATAGGGAAAAACGGAGACATACTGATATGTACCTTTTCACATGTCTCCGGTAGTTGCAATATCGCTGCCAGCTGGTGGGTCGGTTGAATCCAATACAGCATCTTGGTGGGTTCCCGCAGAATGTTCGAGT
>JANFAF010000216.1:0-43082 GCA_024663475.1 Pisolithus thermaeus
CTTCTTGAGAGTTTCGTTGAATGGTGGGACCGGAAAGATTCCCAAAGGGACTCTGAATGGCAAATTATCGCTGAAGCCAATTATGGAGTCATAGTCGCGGACGAATGTAAAGTCGTCTGGGTCGATGTCGGGCTCATCCAGAAGGGGATTAACCCTGACAATGTATTGGGTACCCCTTTGATTCTGGCGACCGGCCATAACAAATTGGACATGTTCGTTTGCACCGTCTGGCCGGGTTCCAAGTCGATGTGCGATGTTGACGAATTGAGATAGGCTCAACGGAGGAGTTAGGAGATCACGGTCGTTCGGGTACTGCATGATGAGATCCGAAAAAGTTCCAGAAACAAGGGAGGTAGCTGATAGTAGAAGGTTTTGGAGGGGGAAATGAGTGGGCAGTTCTCAGACGCAGGAGGGAAGGAGGTTATATACCGATGATTAGGTAACGTATTATGTCAAGGTTGGGGTAATAGAGAAAAAGTCTGTGAACTATCTCGTAAGTGTCGAAGGGTGGAGAAGGAAAGTCTATTCCCATGGCTAATGGTTCTCATGGCCACCAAGGCGTCCTGGCCGCCCACCGGTGATTCCGGAATTTTTCTCTAGCATGTTTCTCATAGCCACCGTGGTGCTCTGGAGACCCAGGTGGCTGTTGAATTTTAATCATTTCATGAGGCTTCCAGACTCGGCCATTCGTCTGGTTCGTCAACGGTTCGTCAGCGGTTCGTCAACGGTTCGTCACCGGTACATCTGTCGGATGCATGTCCTCTCTCTTCTTCTGGCACATTATAGAATAGCTATTACTACTACCGACAGTCAGAGGAAATATGCAGATCACTTTTTTAACCCCCGTCCAACCTTATTCCGCGATCCCTGAGCTTCCATCTTAGAAAAACTAGTCAACAGTTCCGTCAAATCGCCAGAGGGCAGCGTGTATCCAAACGTTGCAGACTGCTGCTCCTTTCTACGTCAGTCAGGCATTTTCTGCTTGCGGACTATTTTAGTTTGAGAATGGCCGTCAATGTTCTCCCTCTGAGTAGGCGCAGCTGGAGACCTTGATCCGGGGAAGGTTCCATCGTCGCCACCTGACCGATTGACATCGTCTTCAAAACTTAATAATTTCCCCATGTCTAGGATTTCATCGAGCTCAAGAACATTTACCGTTGAGTCCAGAGTTTCGAGGGATTCAGTGGCGGCGCCTCGAGTGTTCTCGACGAATTGGCTTCCACCAGCTCTGCATGCGTTTTGGGTGGTCGTCTCACGATGGGTAGGAGTCGGAGGGGAGGGGTCGGTATGCCCGAACCGACGATCCGAGAATGTAGGTGTGAAGCCGAAAGGACGTAAACTGATTTCCTTCTTCGATGGATCCTTGGTCTGTCGTAGCCGCGGTTTTGGTTTTGAACGCGGCTGCGGCTGATCTATCTCCACCCTATTGGTATCCTTCGCTTCTTCCGCTGCTGCACCTCTCTTCTTTGCCGGGCGTCCTTCACCATCTCTCCCACTTGGACCAGATACTGACTCTTCCAACTTCCGTTTTTTTCCTGGGCGAGTGGGCGATGGTTGTTCTCGACCCTTCCCCTTAGCAGAAGGTTTATTGCAGATTGGATCCTCATCGTCAGACGCGGGAGTGTCAGGGACGTTATCAGCTGACGGGCCCATGAAGGCTTGTCCTGTAGTAAGTTGAGGGCGTGTAGTTAATGAATGGGCAATGGAATCCTTACTCAAATGTTCCCCTGTGCCAACGAATGCCTGGTGCATGATGCTCTTATCGAATGAAATATTGTTGAGGAATACGTCCGGGGTCCCACGGGCGATAAGACGGTAGACATGCACCTGCTTAGGTTGCGGTTGCCTCCATATTCGCCCAATCAGTTGTGCATCTTCTTGCGCAGACCACAAAGTATCCTGCGTAAATATCAAATCATGGATGAGGCCTAGAAACTCTTCTTGCGGTGGTACTCACGACAACTACGAGAATGTTTGCAAATGAAATGTTGAGTCCAACCATTCCGACCCCGGACAGGATGAGGACTCGTGGCCCATTCCGAGCAGCAGATTTGAATTTGAAAAGATTTTCCCTACGCCTCTGAAGGGGCATCTTGCCATGGATTTCCACGACTTTGATCCCGCACAAAGAGAGGATCTGTTACACTGGTCATGATCCTAAACAATAACCAATTCATGGCGGGAACTCACATCGATGAGTATCTGGTTGGAAGATGGGAACAGCGAAAAGACGACGATCTTGTCTGGCGCAGTGGGTCTACCACTGCATTCAGCCTCATCCTTATTTTCCTTCACATCCCACCCATCGTCCGTGCTGGTAAGTGGCCTGCGGCCATCATGTTCAAGATGCCAAGTGACGATCTTTGCAAGGATGTCCAATTTGACTGTCACCTCTGGCGAAGCTCTCCACTCATCAATCGACTGTGGCTTCACCCAAGGTTCGACGGCACGGGCTTCATTGCATTTTGGGTGCAACAGTGCTCGGCGAAGGTCTATGTAGAAATTCTGTACGTAGGAATTTTATGATTAGCATGCTTCTGAAGGTAGGTACTGACTAACCGTCGCAGTGGCATATATTCCAGACGTCGATTCTGCTAGTTCTCCAGCTATTGCATACAAATTTTCTCGTTCCCAGTCGTGAAGCTTGAGCAAGAGGATATGTTCGCGGTATGGCTCCAGTCCACTGATGGGCTTTCCCTCGTTATCAGTGGATGTCAGGCTACGACGGATGACAGTGCCCTTGAATTTGTCACGAATGGTGGCAATGGCATCCTGAACCACACCGGGGTACTCCAGATGCGAATTATTTCCGGATATCTCTTTTCCAAGCAGCGCTCCCCTGAGGATGTGGACATCGTGCCCCTCATCCATCCGTGCCTTGCGATCCTTTTGTTGTGCGGCTTTCAATGACTTTGCAATACCGGCAAGTTGCACAAGATCACCCTCACAGTCGAAACTGGCCACGCCGAGCCATCGTCCAATGTTCCACAAGTCCTGCATACCAGCGTGACTGAGTCCAAAAGATCACACGGAGCACAGAAAGAGTTTGGGCTTACGATGGGATCAGTCAGGATTGGGGTTGCTGTCATGGCGACCGTCGAAAAGCTAGCCTCACGGAGTGCACGGGCTGCGACATAGAGTCTTCCCAATTTCCGGGCGAAGTGTGCTTCGTCAATGATGGTGAGGGACCACATCCGCCCAAATACCGTAGACCCTTGCAGGGACTCGGCTGCGGTCCGTTTCTTTGGACTTGCACCATCGATCGATTCCATGCGCCAGACTGCTAGAGCATCGCTTGCCAGCGCCTGTTCATATCTGTCAGCACCCTGTCTATGAAATATGCTGTGGGATATCACCGTGTGTGCCGCGAGAACAATCTTTCGTCCAGGAACATGTTTCGAGGCTTTGAAGTGGGTTGTCCAGAAGTCCATCCTTTTTTCGACTTTCCCAACATAGGGAATAACGTCGAATGATCGCCACTTGAGATACCGTTCGAGCTCCTGACTTAATTGCCCATGCAGGTTCGCAGGGCACCCAAGCAAGATGGGTCTGTCTGGGATGTTTCCAGTGTCACAGTCGTCGGTTCGGGAGCATTTAAAATCCTCTATCACAGTATGTGAGACCGAGAGAATATCAGCTAGCATGGTATCTTACTCCACTTCCCAGGGAAATGCCCGTGCCTCGCATAAAACTCCCGGAAGAATGAAAGAGTTCCAATCAACCCTACGGCTTGCATGGTCTTCCCAACACCAACTTCGTCCATTAGCAACACTGGTAGACCCGAAAGAGCGCGGTCGACCATATGAACAATTCCCACCAGCTGGTGCCAGTTAATCCTCAGAGGTACCGCTTCTGGAGACGTCGACAACCATTGGGCCCCATTCTCTGTCCATGGTTGGCAACTTCCGTCGGTGTCGATCTTCTCCTGAAAGTCAGGGATCCGTTTTACGTCGCGCAGGCCCAACATGTTCCATAGGTCGTCCATCGAGTATCTCTTGTATTGTTCAACCCCTTCCTTCCAGTCTTCGACCGCCTGTGCTAAATTTATATTATTTTCTTCAAACTCCACGGTATCGTCAGCATCTTCATCGTCCAGGTCCTCGAGAAACTTGGCTATCTCAGCTTGCAGGCGCCTCGCCTGCTGCTCTGTTGCCAGTTTTGCTAGTGCATCACGCAACACCTTTGGAATACCTTCAATTGATTCTGTCAGAATTCCGACATTTTTCATAGTTAGCATAGAATACATACGCTCCTTGTTACCATCCTTGGTTGCCCCTTGTGCCGCCAGAATATCCTGTAACTGTCTCTTTCTATCCTGGAACTGTTCAATCGATGCCGTGTCCCCGTATTGTTTTAGTAATCGTATCGCAGTAGTCAGTTTGCGGATGTAAGTCCGGATTTGGCCAGCCGTTGGCACGTTAGAGGAATCATCAAATGCTGGAACCAGAGTCAATATGATATTCATGGACAGACGGGTCAATGATACTTACCAGCCCACATATTGTCTAACTCTGCCTTCTGCACGACCATTCGTCTGCGATCGGCATGAATCGCCTTTCTCCACTTGTGCCACAAGACATTGAGCAGAGAACGAATGAAATGCCTGACCTTGGGTAAAACGAACTGAACAGAAACTGGCTCCTGGTATCCGTTCAACCCGAAGAGAGCAAATGCGATTCCTGCATGCGCAGACTCGAGTCCACAGTCCTCCATAGGAGGTAGCTACACCGATGGTCAGACCACGTTCATGAAGGTCCCTACGATCACTCACTGCTTGAGCATCAAAGCGCTTTACTTGATCTATTGGTGCAAGAGCGTTGTCTTGTAAGATATCCATCACTTTCCGTTCTAGCCTCCACTCCTTGAGCCAATGCGTGGTGACAAAGGTTCTCCACGCTTCCCGGCCAACAGAGTAAGTGTCATCATGCTTACGCATGAAACGGACACGGTCTTCTTGCTTTGTTCTGGTATCGAAGGCACGGACGAATGCTTGGACGGCGTCGAGGGTTTGTGCATCCCAACCCAGTGGATGGGGTGTCGTCTCAGTTTCGACCACCCATGGAGCGGAGGAGAGGCCAGTGATCGCCTGCCATTGTGGCCAATTCCAGGGGTCTTTTCCACCCTCAGAGAGTTGTAGGAGTGCTCCGGCGACGGTGAAGGAGGGCATTTTCTGTTGTCTGACCGGTGAATGCTGCAACGCGTCAGGGTTTCGGACTGAGAATATTGGTGAAAGGATAGTTGTTCCCCTCGATGATGTTAATTCTATGGTATATTCATGAATCTCGATCGCCGATGAGCATACATCCCATCATGCGGATTACCGGATACGTTCTAGAATAATACAGGGTCCAGAATTTAGTTTTTTCAGGGAAAAACATGTGATATGAAAACGAGATTAATTGGAAGCGAGAAAATAAGTGGGGCTACGGAACCGTTGCAGTAAGCGAACGTTAGTGGCAAGGTTTACAGTGGGTTGAAACCAGTCCGATTTGTGTGCCAACAGTCGCAGTTAGGCTCCGGAGTTGCCAAAGGTACGTACGCACCAATACGCGCCACCTTGGTTGTCTTGTACTACTCTCTGAACTCTCGCTTTCTGGCCTGCAAATGTATGCGTGCTAGTTTGGATCTGGTCACAAGCATCGCATGATGGTCGTAGAATTCAATTACTGCCGCGGCGGGGTTCAAATTGAGGGTCCCGAAAAAAATCGGATAGTGTCAGCATGATTTAGAAGTAGACTCGAGTTAGATAGACGCTAACGGATGAGCGTGCCCTCTGGAGGGTGGACGGGCATTGGAATGAACTTTGGTACGTTGTGATAAATCTACAGCTCTCGCATCACTTTCGTGGTTACATCCTGCACTGTGTGTCATTCATGCTAATCGGAGAGTCAAGGGTCAAAGAGATGTGTCCCAAACCAGTGAGCAGCCGAATGAACCGGTAACCAAGTACATGATACCCTGACACTGCTTTCCAGGTCCCCTTTGATGCGGTGCCGAGTCCTCCGAAGTATATTTTCCTTCATAGACAACATGCACGCCAGTGGTGCTACAGATATGCCAAGCGTGCTCATCCATGCTTGTTCTGGATTGCCCAGAACTGATGGCGTGTAACCCTTGCGTGCATAACTTACGAGACCATGTGGTAGACATGATCAGTAGTTTATCATCACCTCCGTGCCTTTGAAATTCTGATTTGACTTGGATACGAACAACATTATGCACCAGGAAAGGGTCGCGTGGCACCCATAATAAGTTTCATCGGACTGCAACCGTTAAACTATATATTACGATATATATGTGTACAAAAGGAGAATATACAGTCGTCCCTTTCCACCGTTGACAGCGGCCTGTATGAAACTATGAATCTGCAGTACCAAGTTAGTACGAGTAAGTAAATCAACAGAATTTGCGTTGACTATGATCACCTCAGGCTGCTTAATGGAAGTCGCAGAGGAGAATGGAACGAGTGCGGAAGATTTTTTTACAACTTTGATCATGGAATGAGTCAGAAGATTTGTACCCGAGCTACCATTTAGCGTAGTCAGCTTTCCAGTCCGCGTCCCATCCAAATAGAAAAATTTTGGCCACCAGCCGGAATAAATCCCGGAAGTCCTTGCGTCAAACAGCCTACTTGGTATGCTAAAAAGACATTTAATTTAATCCTCCTCGACATTAAGTATATGTATGCATGTAGTTTTAAATGCAATACAGTTACAGCCGTTTACGTAAATGATGGTCGCCGTCGTGAATTTTAGCAACGGTAATCATTCCGACGCGACTGCCATTAGTTATGCAAATGGCCGTAGATTGCGCTGATCGCCGGTTGTATGCATTTTTCCTCGCTTTTTCATGTGAATGTGAAAGGTGATCGTGGGTCTGTTCCAACTCGGTGCCTCCATATCACACTCAGTCTCAGAGGCAGTTTGTGAAATCCCATAAGTAGAATATGATTTACATAGAAAAAAAAATGAACTCCAACGTCTGCGGTAACCGCAGCAAACAAGCTACTGAAAAGATGCGGCGTTATGCAATATGCAATATTGTTGCGGACCATTAGGCCGGTGCAAACACAGACGGCAACCATACCCTTCATTGTTTGTGTAAAGTGTAATAATTAATAACACTTGGCTCGGTTGGGCCACCCAGGTGCTTATTGGAACTTGAGACACATGGATTACGATGTCAGGACTAAGAACGAGGGATTCCATTACCGGGAAGTTTCCGACATTTAAGAGGTGAACTATCAAGTGCAGTGTTTACCACATACTGTGCCATAGTCTGACAGCTGCCTTGGCGACACTATACATATGAATCCGTCGTGCTACTCATCTTCACCTCTCTTTCTACTCCTCTGTGACTCTCATAACGTGGAGTGTAATGGAAGTCGGTTAGTAAGTAAGCCACCCCGGGTCTAGTCCAGGCCCGATGGCTGAGTTCCGACTCCATTTGCAAGTATCTAACTCGGTTTTCCACGTGTCTTTCAGGATACAAAGTCCACGAAAATCCCCATGACAGACAGCAATGAACATATTGACTATATTTGGGAAGTCTTCATCGAGTGGCTAGGCATGACGTGTCTTGAATCTTTACTGCCAACCTTCGTAATGACATTGTATGTTCTGGGAAGGCTACAATCCTCGTAATTATTACATGACGCAATATAGAACATTAAAACCCAGGCCATCCGGCCAACGGAAAGAATTTCGTGACCTTATGGAAATCTAAAGCAGGATTCTGAGCAGTTTCAAGGGACACAGAATAGCCAACGACATTGTGTTTCCTGGGAAGGCTGCAATCCTCATAATTATTACACGGCACATTATAGAACGTTGGAAACTGAGGGATGCTGGGCAGTTGTAAAGGATATAGAATTGCGCGGTTTTCAGCACATTCAGCTGATAGGCAATCATGAACATTTTTCATGATTGTGGGACTGATTAAACTGACCTGGCGTCTTGTATCCTACTGGAGCATCCCGAGACTTTCTATGTCGAAAGCGAAGGTTTGAAATGATTTTACTTTTTCGTAGCAAGTTTCCCGAGTGATGGATTTTGCGGGCAGGAGAATTTTCGGTAACCAATGCCTACTGCTGGTGCGAATGAAGAATCCACCCAAAAGAGACTCATATTGGCCTAAGGTCCGATAAAACTGTTTTTGAGACACGACTGAAAGTGGACGTCTAGCGGATATTGGTTGGGAATTGTCCATCATTGGTCCATACAATTGCGTGAATAGTAAAACATACAGCACTGTACATTAAAACAATTACCTGGTCATAGCTCTGTCCCTGTCCGTTCTCCCTTGTCCAGCATGTATTCCCACGATAGGTAATGATCCACACCCAACTGCTCTCTCGTGCCGCTTCCTCAGAGTTGAAGCAACTGACTTCTTCCCAGTTGCCTGTTGGCGGTTTGGACATACGTTCGGGCGACCAAAAATGGAGATACCAGGCATTTGATTTTTGAATTCACATGTAGGCAGGCACGCACCGGTTCCACCATAGCAGAAGCTCTGCACTTTCCGCTTTATCCCATTCAGTACGGCATTCCTAAAAGAATGTAAATATATTCGAGTAGAATACCTCATAGTGAAAATCCTCACCGATGAGGCGCCAGGAGGCACAGCTTGACCGAGCAAATCGTAACTTGACGTCCAGTCAGTCACCAGATACTTTTTGCAGTGGCCTACTCACCTGTACTGCAGTGTAATCAATGGCATGAGGAGCAACGGACTTCATCCCGATAAGGAGGCTACATGGCAACGGCTGCGTCTGCCACTGGGACCTTTCCGGTGCTTGAGAGGTGCTGCAGCAGTTGATACTCTGGAGTCGTCATCAGTGTCATCGGGTTCACTGTCAAAGTGGGTTGAACTCGGAGACGTGAAGATGCGTTTGAAGGCCTGTAGAAAGGTTAAGTTTGACTTTCGAATGCGAGTTGATCCCCAACCTTCACGTGGAACATATTCTTGGAGAGGCCCTTTACCGGGTTTCCAGCATCATAATGCTCATCCTTGTAAAGGAAGAAAGGCCAGCAGTCGGCAGTCACAAGGTGATCAGGATGGTAATCACGGATGTTTTCTCTGTGCCTACAATTATGACCCGATGAGTATGGCATCCGCTTGCATGGGCAAACGTACTTTGGATTGGACCAATCAGAGTCCACCGGAGTAGTTACGCGGTATAAACCATTTTGCAGCTATCGACTCGGACCCACTACCATGTATTACTAGCACTATTTACCATAAAGTTTTTGTTGAACCCGAGTTGGCGGAACTGAAAGTGCCTAAATGTTCCTGTGTTGCTCGAGGTTCGAGGCTGGTCGAGCTTTGGTTTCCCCGTACACGGAACTACTATCCAGGCCTTGTTACTCGGTATACAGGAATAATGGTAGATAATACGATCCACTGCCTGCCACTCGTGACCACCCCCACCTGTACCAGACGGACCAGGGCGAACAGAGTGATCCTACCGTTCATCCCTCCAAGGATGACAATCCAGCCCGAGATCATCCTTCCGAGCTCGTAACTGTTCGATTCCAGGAACAGTTTGCTTGCGACTGCCAAGGAACACGATGTAGTATGTACGACAGAGGATCATTTGTCTGACATAGCGTCCATTGATGCTCTGCACCATTAGTCTTCGTATTGTGCATAGCGCAACCGATGCTGACGAAATTAATGGCGACAGGTGATAGAGCGTGTGTTTCTATATTTGTATACCACAACGGGTAGACTGCTACTAGGATGCGGTGCCCGTAGGCCCGTGGTGTGGGTTGTGGAGTATGTACTACCAAAGGGTACTAGTGGGGTAGGGCGTATAGTTAATGGTTAGCATGGGGGGAGTTGTGTACGGGTATTGTTGACGTGCATATTGTATAACGTTGGTACATAAAGAATCAAAGAAAACGAGATGACATTACTCTGGAGCTGAAGACGGCCGCAGATGGGTTTGACTAGGGTCGGTTCTCCTCGATTTTGGGCATCTGTTTCCAGGAGGAATTCAGAGAGGGCCTCGATTCCCTTCTCGGTTCCTAGGATATCCATTATGACGAGGTCTTCTGATGCTGAGCGTAGCGTATCACGTTTAGACTCGAAGGTAGGACACGTTGTGAGAATATGTTCTTGGGTTTGTAAGCGTTCGCTGCATGGGCAAGAGACAGCTTCTGAGGGGACGAAAGAGGACTAGTACTCGCCTGTGAAGGCATTCCCTGTTCTGCACCAGATAAGGCCCCCATAAATTGCCCGTTTAGATTCACAGAAATGTTTCCGGGGTTCAGGTGATGGGGGTAGGCGGTCGGCAGGAGAGAACAGACTGTTTACTTTTAAGGTATTACGCCAGTGCGTAGTCCATTCCTCAAGGAGGAGGGTCCGTGATTTGTGTCTCTCGAAGCGATGGGCGATAGAGTTCGCTTCTTTGCACGGTGCTACTTTGGGTGGGCTGCTGTGTCCATACAGAAAGAGAGAGAGCTTACCTCAAAACGCCTCGTTCCACCCGGAAAGTTTCGAACATGGGACGGAGTGCCCCGTCACAGGCTCTAAAGAGACTTGCAGCCGACATTAGGAGATTCCAGCGAACTACCTGCGCTGCATTCGAGACACACGAACTACCCAGTGAGGTTGCTGCACGACATAGATGACAGCAGGCCCAGTCCAGATCAGAATTCCCAAAGCAACCTGCATCATCGCTGCTCGCCCCAAAGCCTTCAACATTCTTACTTACAAATTCCGCGCACTCGGAGATTACACAAGATCCATCTGAATGTTCGGGAACACTGACTCCTCCACAGCGCAAACTGTGAGCGGACTGCAGCTGATGATGTGCTGTTATTGATTGAGGTCATGTGGTGGTCCTTAGGGCGAACTTGTGCACCGCTTGATTAAGAAATTTTACCGACGTACGAACAAAAGAGACATGGAAACAAGACTTACGAAACAAGAGAGGCGGCGGGTGCATATCCAGAGGCAATTTGGCGATTACATGAGCTAAGAGATAATCCCCGACATTGTTTCACCAGACAAAACCGAATCATAACCGGAACTCCACCACATAATGCGTGCCTTACCATGCAACGCCTTCAACCTCGTGAGTGTTCTGAGAGGGAACCAATCTGATCCCGCAGTGAAGGTGAGACGGCGGTACAATGAGTTGATCCTCCTGTTCTTACTTTCTCCTGACACAGAACTTCGTGCCGAAGATGAAAGACCACCTCTTATCCCGACTATATGGCTACGAGTACGACGGTGATGAACACTTTTTTCAATGACAGTGAGCGTAATGATCTGCGGATCGTCGGTGGTTTGAATCGGGTGGTCGAATCCACTATTATTCGAGTTAATCACACAACGTATGACACCCGTCGCGAACGGGATGTCATGCGACCATGACCTTGATGCTTCGTCATGACTCTATCGCAGGAAGACGGACCCAATGCGCACCCGTTTTCCGTATGCCCAAGTACTCCGAGCACTCCATGTTAATGTCCTTCACATTGGTCCCAATGGACGGTGTCGTTCTCCACAGGATATGGAGCTACTATGGGTCCGCTGGCTAGGAGTAGAACCCCAGTACAGCTGGGGTTTCCAAGAGGCATGGCTTCCCAAAGTCGGTTTTGTTCCAGAGGGTGACTATAATGCTTTTGGCTTTCTCCATCCCTCATTCATTATTCATGGGTGTCATCTCATCCCCTCTTTTTCCGATGGCCGGACCACGGCACTATTGCGGCAGGGGGCCTCTGTTGCAAGACATCCAACTGATGATGATCGGTGTTCACTTTATATCAACATGTGCGTTGCTCTCTACCCTCTTCTTAGCAAGTGGTTGGATTATCAAACCAGATTTGCAGACCGTGACATGTTCTGTCGTTTCCCTGCAATAGGCGTTGGTCACGAGGTGTAATATCCGATGCAAATGAATTCTGGTGCCATGACGGTGGGGATGAACTGGACTCAGATAGTGACAGCAGTTGTGCTGGCACTGGCGGTTGCGGTGTAAGCGATATGATTGCAGATCAATCAACCGATGGCTGGAATACTGAGGATGGTGAGGAAGATGATGATTATGAATCTGAGGCGGGGTATGTGGATGAAAGTGAGTCTGGAGTTGATCTGGAAGACAGTAGTAGTGATGCCAGCGACAATGATGATATCAACTTTTGATGTGCTCGTTTCGCGTAAAAGTTACTAGAATGACCAGAATCTCATTACTTATGCCTTCCCCATCCAAAAAATAGAATCACAACTTAATCAGTGCGCCGCTAGCAAATGCTGCTTATGCTATGAGTGAAACGCATAATGCAGAGAGTATGTGATTGCCGTAGTGTTTGCAGCCATTATACGTACATATCAAATGGCTCAACCTTGATGTCTTTAACAACGTATACATCATATACCAGCAGTTTTGCGGCACATTGCCAAGGTATGACATCCTACCCAGCATCTTCCATCCTTCTCGGCATGTAATACCATAATGTTGTGGAGTGTGATCTTCATGGGCTGAGCTTATAATTTCCACGACAGTTGATGGACGACAGACACTACTTCGTATTGTACGTGCTATGTGGTAAGCCAGCACAGAGCAATTTAATGTGTTGGGCGTGCCTCGTAATCTATTACAAGCATATACGAAGTGGTATCGTTGCGTGACATTTCACTTTGAATCTCAAATTACCCACGGGGAATACCAGCTCGCGTGGTTCTACGTGATGTAGATATATCGAAAGAGTGGTCACGCTCACGGTTCACTGTACCGCCCGTGGTGTGCTCCCTTTGCCACGTTGACTTGTTTTCCACAGCGTCAATTTTTTTAGAAAATGATTTGCTTCATTCAATCGATCAAAGTACAATGCCTCCACGCATACTCGCCCGCGAATGTGCCCATACTCTTCCACAGGGATAGTGTCGGTTTATATTGTATGTGGGACACTAACTCCCAAACTCCCATTAAAATTCCTGTGGTTCCCGCTACTGGGTTGGGCATGCGTTAATTAGTGAGAGGAGAGGCTTTTCATCTGATTTATTGACGAGCCCACCCATCGTAATGAGAACTTGGCATCCTTTAAGTGGTGTACAGACTGTCTCACCCACCAAATTAGCTTCAAGATATCCCCGGTCATCTCACCACCACTTTGGTGTCCACTGAGCAACTTGTTCCCCTTTTTTCAGCCTTCGCTTTTCACATATGTGGGAATCATGCCAAAGTAAGTCTACCTACTGACATGCAGGTACCACAAGTCGGTTCGACTTACAATATATTTGATTTTGTGGCATTCTGCGATCCTCCATTGGACTGCCACTTTCGAGGCTAGTACTTCGTCACCAGGATCGCTCTATTCACACATTTGTAGTGCTAGCTTTTTAGCCGGGCCTTGGAAATCATCCCCGAAGGTTACTATACGGGTGATGAGGGGTGCTTGGTAGTATATTAGTTCCGCAGTATGCTAGATACATCTAAAATGACATGCTTGTACCTGATGCACAACAGATCCGGTATTCCTTGGTTCGGCACTCATTGGTGCCCGGGACCTGAAACAATGCACTGATGGAACCTTCTTAGAATGAAGGTATAGAATAACGATACATAGGCTTAGAAGACTCACTTCTCACAGCACTTCATATTGCACAAGTGCGGGTGACCTTCACTGCCGCGCTACTTCCCCAGGGTCCTACTTGTCCGAAATCCAGCCCCCCTACTAGCTTATATCAAGTGGTTCACGACTTTCCACTCGCGTGAGCCCGCTAGTGATATCATATATGTACGTCATCTCGTGTTCAACTGCATGCATCTCCAGGATAGACTCAGAGAAGTAACGTTTGTAAATGCAGCAATAAGTACTAACACTTGGGAACAGATCGACTTCCCCCCAGCAGACGTGGTGGTAATAAAGATCAGAACGTCCTCGGGGACGTGCACGGTCTTCAACACCCACAATGACTACACTCATGACCGAACAGTTGACGATCTCGGACGGTTTCTGGTGCGAACATAGCGGAAGCTCGACCGAGGGAAGAGGACCATGTGGTGTGGCTGGGCGACTTCAACAGGAGCCACCCCCTGTGTGACGAATAACAGGACCGCCACCTGTTCATGGAGACAACCCTAGAGGTTGCGCAAAAGGTGGTGGACCTCGTAGCTGACTACGTACTAGTCCAGGTCCTGCCCAAGGATGTATCCACCCTACAGTCCTCAAGCACTGGCAATTGGACACGCCTGGACAACGTCTTCTGTACGGAACTGCTAGCAGAGCGACTGGTATCATGCGAAACCTGTCTAGAGTACCAAGGCCCCAATACTGACCACTTCCCCATCCTGATCAGATTTGACCTCTCCTTGTACGCATCTGTCTCCCAGCCGAGCCTGAACCATAGAGAAGTAGACTGGGAAAAATTCAACCAGAGGCTCAATAAGGAGCTGGATACGATCGGCCCACCAAGAGCTCTAGCAAGTGAAGAAAAGTTCCATACCCTTGGCAGTAGTTTTTTGAGGTTCCCACTGTCTTCAGATAGGGTTTCATTGTAAGGTGAAATGTGTCTAAAAGATATCCTCCCTCGGCATCTTCCCACAAAATTCCCGATTTGCGCAGGGTGTTTTTTGAGTCTTGACCATCTGTGATGACCCTCCCAGTGTATGTTTTTGATCACACCCGGTCGTCGCCCCGAGGCTCTTGGCTGATGTGAGTGTTGCCAGGTTCGCTGTAACCTGCCGTTCGAGGTATGTCAGAGCCTATTCTGAGGCTACCCACCATGATGATTCGTCCGTCTTTGTAGCATTTCCCGTGTTACACGAGAGGCTCTGACAAGTACCATACGTTACAGAACAGGCTCTGAGGACTATTATATTGTCATGGTAGTATGAAATTTCGCGAATATGTATGTTTTCCTCTATGTGATGGAACCGGTTTCGACAGGCATGAAGCCGCCCAGGCCAGTTGTAGAAATATAGAAGCTGCTGTTGAAGCAGGATTTGTGTAACAATAAAGATGAAAGCACGAGGGAACGCCACATGCTACACATGGCCCTAGGAAGAAAGGCTACGCAGACTGCATATCTGCTCAATTCACCGGAAGAAAGAACCCAAGTACTATGGTACACAAACGCGACGAAGAGATTGCGCGTGACATTCGGTGAGATCCCGATAAACCCACCCGTGCAGGAATAACGTGCGCTGCAGACACCTCTTCAACCCCCAAAATGCTAGCAAGTCATAGCTCTCAAGCCCTACTGCCATCCCAATCCCCTCCCCTCTGCAATGCGCTGAAAGCAAAAACCCCAACCACCACGGTCGGGGCCACCAAACTGCAACACTCCCTCCCTCCCCCCCAACGTCATCCACCCCAAGCTTACCCCTATGGCTGGTCGGCCAAATGTTAGACCTCACTGTTGGTGTAGCAGTGCGCCATTCTTGACTTTGTCTCCAGACTCGTCCCTCGTTGAGGTGCAACTGACTCAGGTACATTGGCTTGTTGTTCTGCTCCACTCCTGCTGACTAACCTCCCTCCCCCTCGACTCCTCCCCTGTCCCCTGCTGCATCGGCATTCAGAACTATGGCCAGGGTCACACGGAGTTGAGCAGCTCATAAACCCTTACAGCCCTACCTTACCCCTCGAGGTAGCCAGGAAATTGTAGGATAGAACGCCCTAGCTAGACAGACGTCCTAAGCCCACTTCACCACACAAGGTGTGGCGTCTCAAACGGCCGGCGAGAACGGACGACTGCGGGAGCCCATAGGTCTTCCCGCAGGGCATTCGCACACCGGTGAAGCAGGCTGGGCCACAGGGGGCCCAAGTTGACTATTACACATTAGAGTAGTGCAACATAGGGCTCAACGCCCTCATGCACTTAAATTCAGAAGAAAAAAAGGAGAAGGACAGGAGGATGCTTCAGGAGTCTGGCAGCCAATGTGGGTTTGATGTGTGACCAGTTCTTTGTGAATCCGTATATTGCCTGCCATACTTCTTACGCTGTGAAGCTCAGATGTAGGAACTGTATCTGACGGTAGTGAAAGGTGGCAGTAGCCAATCCGATGTGCCAGTATGATCGCAATGTGATTGACAGACATCTGAAGCACTCTAAGCCACCAAGGTGTGGTGTCTGAATTAGCTGGCAGGGAAGGAGGACTTCTGGGAGGCAATAGCTAGGCAATATTCTCGTCGGCAAGGCATACCAGAGAGATATGCAACGGAGGCCCCCAAGCCAGCATATTCGTAAATAGTCAACGTAGTGCAACGTAGAACACCAAGTCCTCGTGCACTTAATTGGGAACTTAAGATAAACTAAAAAGAAGACATCTTGCCTCGTGTCGACTGAGCCCAATCAAAATGTCACCCTGCTTGGCAAGAGCTTGTACCGCACCCACATGTGCCGTGGGAACCGTCGTACGATGGAAAAAGTTTCCTTTGTCACTCGTGGGTGACACATCATGCATCATGCTCCATAGCTGTTGCTCAGCAGCCAGTGCCGTGCCATTCCATACATCAAGAGGTAGCGGACAGCATATCATTCCCATGAGTAAGTCAACAAGGAATACATGAAATAGAATCAGTTTATGCGGATGTGCTAATCCACCACTCCATGTTTGTGTGTCCAAGACAGCCAAGTTATCAACCTCTTCTGTGTGCACTGCACTTATTTCATAGATAATATATTACACTGGTGCCCTCTTTGGTATACGTATGGTTTGGTGCTCTGATGACAAGCATTCACAACCCATTGCAGGTCCTTCAAATCGGTCACAGTCATATTTTCAGAGGGTACTATCCTATATGTGATGAAATGACATATACATACGCTTTCGGAGTGGGCTGCATGCAGGAGTGAGGTCCTGTGGACAAAATAACATTGGTACGTCCAGGAAAGACATACTTCTCGTGTGGACGTCCAGCAACAACACATATAGAAATGGGGCAGCCACAGCCGCGCACAGTTAGAAAAATGACAAATAGAGTGCAGGTAAAAGAGAATTCTTGCGTGAAAGATTACCGGGCGAGGTTGGCGCCACCAGTAGCGGCACTTAACTGCCGAGTATGTATTCACATGCTTAATTTAGCAAGTAGGTCGTGCCACTCGGATTTCAAGTGCCGACACTCAAGTATTCAAGCGCTTCGTTGTGTTCGTGGCAGTAGCCCTACGGCGCACACAAATTGCATGAGGTTTGATCAGTGTCCACTCACGATCCGAATACTCTGACTTCTCCTCCAAAACCATTGACGATTTGTTCGACGACGTCGACTTCTGTGCTGGCATCCTGTCCGATCAACATAGCGCAGGACCTAGTGTAATACTGGTCCAAACGTCCAAACCCACCTCATGGTGGCTGACAAAGCAATGAAGCCTGGGAATCCTGTGGAAGATGCCGTGCGAGCTGTTGTTTCAAATGGAGAGGATGCTTTGTACCCTGGAAGGGGGGACGTAGCAATCAATGTTGATAGACGTGACACGTACATCTAGGATGCATGGCGACAAATTTCTTTATCACACTGGTATGTCCAGGGTGCGTGGTGAGTCATGACTGTTTTCTTTACCACATGCCTAAGCTTCAACCAAACTCCGACTGGAACGCCACATCGATAACTCAGCGCCGAAGCGGAGCGCTTGTCTTTGGCTTCCTCAGTAGCTCACGGCCTACTGAGGGTAAGCGCTTACCCGGCTTCCTAGTATACTATATACTGACGTACTCTAGTGCCATACAGGTACAATAATATATTCGAGTAGCTCAGGTTATCTAGTTCTCATTGTCAGATCCTCGCTGAACCAGCTGAATGCCACGTACACCATTGAGAGGTTTCGATATTTGCTGCCATACCTGCACCGGGGGGGGTTGCATCAGCAAAACCACTGGAACTCCACTATGGCGAAGGGAAGGCGGTTCTTGCGCACGACACGTGGGGAGGCCACGTGTGCATCCAAAATGCAATAGCAAATGTCCAGGGCATGCATACCTGGGAGGGGGAAATAGTGCTCGGCCTATGGTTAGTGCAAAACCTGAGGACCTGGTGAAGTATGTACCAGAAATTCGTCGAAATGGCTTCATGAGTGACGATGCTCTCACGTACGAGCTGAACATGCCCAAGAACCACTTTCTCAGGGAATATGGCATGGAGTTGCAGCCATTGGACTCTATAGACGTCGGTATGCAACACTCGCCTTCAACTTCGCGCTCACAGTCAATGAAACTGACAAGCTTCCCCGCCGCAGACACCAGCTCTATGGCCTCAAGGTCACATTCACCATCAGTGCAAGCAGGAATACTTTACGTCCCAGGCACTGGCCCCATCGCCACAACCTCGCGCTCACCGTCATTGCAAGTGGAAAATTTCCAACTCTCGAGTTCTGGCTCTATTCCTTCTACTCCTGGATCAGACCTCGCGGATGCAGAAGATGACCTGATTGATGAGCCCCAGGAAACTGAGCACCTTCCGTACCAGAGCCTCTGGATTCGATCCTCCAAGTCAACAAGCGAATTCTCACAACTATCAAGCACCGTCAAGGGCTACGGTCCTGAGGCAACATCTCAGCGTGGGAACCGGTTCAAGTTATTGTATGTCCCTGATCCTTCCCGACGGAGCTCGTCATCGTCCAAATCCCAACGAAACCTAGGCTATGCTCTGCGTACAATAACTGCCAATACATATAAGATATTGGATCAGGCAGTACCTGGATATGTCTTCAGGAGACCTGGCGGCCGATCCAAGGAAGGTCACGTGAAGGTTTACATTTCCGAATGGGTTCGCATCCTTCCGATTGGCATTGAGTAACTTACTGATTGTTGACAGCTGTGGATCATAGTCCGACTATCGACAGTTCTGGATGGGTCAATGTTCCAGGTTACCTACATGTCGTGGGAGAAATTCCGAGATGGGATCCTGACCGTCGATAAGGGCATCGTCACAGAGCTTTCTCAGCACGATTGCTTGCTGGGGGGGATCGACTATACCATCGATTACAGGTCAGCAGAGGAATTTCTCGTGTAATGGCTTGCACCTCATGTTCACAGATCTTCTGCCACTTACGGCTGGAAGGACTCATCGGAGGTGGACCGGTTTGCTGCCAACCTCGAGATGATTCGAAAAGTCATCATTTGGCCCCCCTCCCGAGAGCTAGAGCGTGCTGGGTGGAAGTTTCCCGTCATTGATAACCTTTCTGCGATTGCCGCGAGTCTGGTCCCCGCCTGCGCGCCCATGACACGTAGGCTTGGTGCCTCGGAACCCATCCCTCATGACATGGTACTCAAGAGGTCACATAGTGACTGTTCTGCACATGTGATCATGCCTGATGCCTCAAATAAGAGGTCATGGCCTTATCTGATTTCCCAGGCTCCTGCAGGGGAGATATGGATGGCACAACAGTATATGCCCTTTCTGCCCAAGTTTGGGGAGTGGAGGGTCTTCATTGTAGGCGGGAAGATAATACAGGTCGTACATACATATCGCGTCGGTAACGGTGACTGGCTTGGCTGCCCAGTCAAGGCATATTGGTCACTGGATGAATTATGGTAAGTATGGGTGTTGACCCACCGCTGAATCAACATGCTCAATGTCATATGCAGGGCTAAAATACAGAACCAGAGTACCACCGCAGCCGATGTTGTCAATCCCGACCAGGGGACAAGTACTCAAAGGGATCGTGCAAAAGAGGAGTTCGAGAGTTTCACACTGGAAACATGGAAGCAACTAGTACTTGCTGAGAAGGTGTCAGCAAGTGGTGGCGTCTCGATCTCCATATTTTGCAGACTTGATGTCGGGCTAGGCGTGAAAGATGGCCGCCTAATGTACTTTGTCAACGAGGTTGAACGGAGCCTCACCACCAGCCTTTGGATGAACTCTATGCCTGATGGAGCCCATGGCGTGTTCGCTGACACCTTCGCCACTACACTATATGACTGGCTCTCAGGTACGAAGGACCCGATACACCTGTAGACTCCTTTTTTCTCCATACTTAAGTTAATGAGGGCTTGACAGTCCAATGTTGCAACTAGACTGGCATATACTACGTACCATTCCTGGAAACCGGCTTCCTGCGATACCGCTGCTTGGTCCTGTACTACTAATCCCCTACCACTTGTCTGTGGCCCACCCAGATTTTGGCATTTTTGTTCTACAGCATTCATTTCTCAACTCTCGCCGTTCATATTTCATAAACTACGGTTTACACATCCAGCTTGAACAAATGAAATTTATCTTGCTTGCAAGGTGCAAGGTTTCTGTCCGACCATAGTTGCGTGGGAACCATCCTCCATCTGATTGACCTTCCTTCCTGGGCGAGCACACGCTGGCACCTCACGCCACTGTTCGCAACAGTGGCAGCTGGCGGCAAATACAGTGTAGGGAACACATATAAGTCCATAGATAGGCCTAGTGTGGAAGTCGAATCGAAGTGGTAGTTTGGCTCGAGCGAAGTCGCTAAGCGAGGCGTCGAGTGGGTATTTGTACCGTTGAACTATACCGAACTGACGTAGAATTCGAATCGAAGCAAACTTACTTCGAGTTGAGCTTGGTTCGATGGCAACACTAGACAGGCCACGCCGGTGTTCTCATCAGTGGTAGCCGGATAGGATGCATGATGTCGTGTGTCAGCGACGGCGGAGGTTCCTCCAGATGTGGGATGATGTCAACAATAAGGCCCCGCATACTAGTCGCGATGTTCAGAGCAGTTTCGACGTTCTGAGAAACTATGACTCTCATGCCAACAGAAAGTTCTATAGTGTTGGGCAGACCACCCTTGCGGTGGCAGCTTTGCAGTTCCCCTCCACCCGTACACAGTGCAAAGACGTAGCGTTCCTTGATTAACAAAGGCGTGCCGTTGATTGTGTCATGCACGGTACACAGAAAGACCACCCCTCCAGTAAGGCGTGCATGCTTGTGCAAGGCCACCTCATTCCAATGTTGGCATACCGCATGCCATGGTGCAAAGATACATGCATCAGACCAGGGAGTCTCGTGAAATCTGGTAACGTGGCAGTGGGATTCGTGAGCACAACTTGCTGACGGAACATAGCAATGTGTTCTTCCTGCAAATATCCTATTTTTGAGATGGTTGAGGAGGTCCAACTAAGTGTTTTCCATCACCTGCATCTGTTCTCTCAGAATGACAATGGTTTTGAATTCTTCATAGATCTCACGTCCTAGTTGAGAGTGTCCGCTCACTCTGGAGTCCAACCGGTACATAGAGGGCCTTCATAATCATGGACATCTCATCAATTATAAAGTACTCGTAATCCTGCCAGAATCGCTGGGGTTTCGCTTTTGTCAGCGCAATGACCCCTCAGTCGTCTCCGCATCCATGTAACCGTCACGACGGAGCGAGTCGTCTTCCCATCAATTAGAGATGCAATGGCCCCAGTGTGTGCCGCCTTGAGCAGTAAATGACGAGCGCCCCTACAAGTGAAGCACTCAGTGAATCATCTCAGATTTCCCAGTTCCACCTACGCCATGCAGCACCGTACACAACGGAGGCAGACGGCGACATGCTAAAACCTGGTGGAGGTGTGATGTAACAATGCCATGTGCGTGTTTTTGACCATCATTAAGCACAGAAGGATTGGCGGCTGTCAGCGCGACCTCTGACATCTCTACTGAGTGATTCTTTCCTAGACCCGTTTTTAGCTCTTTCAAGTAACATGTCAGATTTTTTGAGATTTTAAGATGGGCAATTTAATGGCAAATGAAATGTGGATTCTGTACTTAAAATATAATTTGACATTTAGGAAATGTCAAAATTTCAAATTATGTACCAAATGGTATGCGAACACTTGAATTATACTTCAAATTTTATGCAATGTTCACATATAATCTGGTACACAATGCCCGCACACGCTCTTCGGAAGTTCTGTCCGTGTTCCTTCCGTGCTGGCTAATCTCTACGCGACTGCTCCTCATCCTTGCCCTGACTATACATGCCTCCCTCGAACCCAGGGTTGCAGACCCAGATAAACACCTGCGTTTTCACTCAAGAATTTCCTGTCCTTCATCTAGCACTGCATCCCCAAAGGATTTACATCTTCATTTAGTGCAGTAGCGTAGTACTAATTGTTCCTCACCAAGCCTATGCTTGAATGCACTTTGATTTTACCTCATGCGTTTTGCTACCAAAAAACGGGAAGTACAGGCAATGAAACTACTGAAAGTGCCAAAAAAAAGTGGCCTAACGTGTGACAGTTAAACTCAAAAATGTTAGACCCCTTTCCACTGTGTTAGCTTTGAATCCTGGTTTACACTGGTTTACGAGTACAAATAGGACTTAGCCAAGCTGGGATTATTTGCTCCCCAAGTTCATGGAAACTTGTAGTTTCGTCACATCACCCTATTGTCTTTTGCAGGGGCCTCCCCCTCTATGCCTTCTCTGTAGTACCTGGTAGACAACAACTTGAAGTCCTTAACAGCTGGCACCGAGTATAAGTTCAGAGAGACTCTTTCGATCAATTCAAGCATTCATTCTGTGAATGGACCCCTAGTACTGACCTTGTGATCAGGGCTGGTGTTGGTCATGGTGGTCATAATATTGTGTACACTATGTAAGTCCAGCAAGCTAGAAGTTCAACACGGATCCTCTGGATTTCAGGCTTCCGTGAAAATCCTCCTCGATGCAAAGCACACTCGAAAGTTGGTTCAGAAACAATGACGCCATATGCATCCTCAAGTTCCTGTTGTAGTTCTGTTGTATATATGTCGGTGTGCGTTCAATACAACCTTCGAGATACTGGATTATCCGAAGTAAGTCACTATTGGCCTCAAGAAAGTTAGACATACTGGAATATCCAATGCGTTCAGCTCTCTTTTGCGGTCTTACTGGAGAGGAGTAAACTTGACTAAACCCGTCTTCCACCGCCATTCCATTATTCACCTAATAGTTCTCGTACTTATCCCTGTGACATGCGCAATCGTACCAGGCTTCATATGAGCAGACATTGTGACAATCTGCTCTGTCACTGCTTGTAGTATGTGGCGACGATTTCCATAGGGCATTGTAGTCGACGATAAATGCTGAACATTACGCACCATCGATTTCCACGAACCTGGTCGTACCCCTACATACTATTTTGTCACTAGACCCTGATGCAACCTTTTTCCCGTCCCAGGGGCATGCGCATATCCCTCCGTGTTGCGCGCAGGATAGTACATTGTACGAATACGAGTGTATCCAACTCAAACAGAACGAAATCGGTAGTGAACGGTTTATATTGGTCTGAGTAAGGCGAGACGGGGTTGCAGCAATAAAACGTATCGAATCGGATGAGGCCATTCATCGTCATATCCTACATAGAGACAAAAAGATCTGCTCGTATGTACAGAAATCCGTTGTCTGCCTCTGCTGGCCTGACTCATGCGAAGAATCTGCTGCGACCAGGTCTCATCTGTTCACATCGGAGATTCTCATTACCCGATCTCGTCTGATTGGAACCGAAGTTACCGCACACAGGACTGGGAGTCAACCTCCCCTCAGACCCGTCCAGCCGTGTAACCAATTGGGTTTCTCCGTTATCTGATTGCTGACCACTGTGTTGTGTCGAAATGGCATTGGCCGAGCTATAAAGGGAAAGTTTTAGCGGTCTGAGTTTCTATGCGGACGTAGAAAGACTAGTATCATCTCTCAAGATCGCACGTTGACGGACTGTATGTTTGTCGTTTCCGGAGTGCTAAAACGTTCTGATATGTGCTGCGACTCTTTGCAGGTTGATCAGCAATATGACAGATTTATACTTTCCCATGCACCCACCTGCCCCTGCCGAACTGCGCCTCATCACGGTCATTAGGTACAAGGCCCTCCCTCCTGCAGGGGGAAAGTTCACCGTAAACGCCATCAACACCGACTTGAATGTCCCTGCGTCTGACCCTTTCGACGTTCCGGGCGACTACTACGAGCATGTGAGGCGATTCCTGTGGCGCCATCAGGTGTTCATGGGAGTGGAAAAGCGAAAAGACGAGTTGTCCCTGGCTGTGGGCCTGTCCACACGCGCTCAATGTTACATTTCCTACATGGATGCGATGATCGAAAGTCTCTTTACCAAAGCGAGAAGGTCCGGGGGGGGTGACTGGCGGTCAAATCTGTTTGATCTCTACCTGGTGGTCGACCATCTCGTCCAAGGACATGAGTATAACGTGGGTTGGCTGTGGAGGATGGAGAATCCCGATCGAATTCTGGAAACAGTTGATGTCAACACGCTAGGTAAGTTTCATTGAGTCTACGCTCTTTAGTCCGCCTCGTGAACTTGAGTAGACTGGAAAACGTTTTATGCCGCCGCGGACAAGAAAAACCCGGTCTGGACTGGCTCATCATATCAATTTGATATCGCCAATGTGGCAGAGGGCGGCTGGCAGGACCTTGCGGACGCAACTGCAAACTATCTAGGATTGACCAACCCAAAGGTCAAGTATCAGTGATGTCGTCCATTTCTACCACTCGGCCATGTCGCTTTCTGTGATGTAGCAAAGAACTTGTACTATCCAATTTGATGCTGCCTTCGCTAAACTCAGGAGTTGCCATTGCAGGCGTAGAAATATTGCTTGCTCGCCAGTGTGGGGTATATCACTGGACCGTGAGGCCTAGTTCCGATCACAAGAATCAGTCTAGTGGCAAGGATGACAAGGGAATCAGGAAGGGTCTCGCTGGCTCGCATGAAGTCGAGAGATGAATGCTTAATGATAGCACAGGTCAGTGTGCTGAGCGAGAGACAACAGTGAAACGGCTCATCTGCGCCTCCTGAATATAGCAGTAATGAAACTGGGGAAATTCTGCGCTCACATCACATACAGTTTGCGTCGATCTGTGAATGAGATAGTACTATAACTGATCATATTTTTCGGAGAGATATGCATTTACATAGTACTATAGTCGTAGTTTACATATGTCACAACGACGGGATCATATCATAGTGAAGGGGAGAATAGCTACAATACATAGATGACGATGAATGGCCGCCCAGCCATTAGACATACCACCCGAACAGTAGAGCTGGTAGGTAATTTGGTTGCGTGGTGTGAGCTCTGATTAAAATGTACCGGCCACCCTTTAGGACGGTTACTCTTTAAGCAGTTTAGATTTCCCTGACATGGTCACTCTAACTGTCTGCACATTTGACCTGTGTTCCATACTGTATTGTGCCGAACAAGTCCCGGGCGAATGCATCCTTCGTATCTAACTCAGCCATCTGGGTACCCCTACTCCTTAAGCTGTGAGTTTCTCTGATTCCCTGCAGCGGTTCTTACTTAGGGTGGGGCTCTGCTAGTGGTGCGACTGATCTGCTGGACAAATTTGCAGTTCACTTGTTAGGTTGGAGTTTGGCGAAATTCCATGGTTTGGATCCGAAGGCATGAGTTTAAGTGGAATAACATTGAGACTTGTCGGCCGCACTACGAACCTGAATTGCTGTCCATAAAATGCAGTGGCTTCCAGGACTCTTCACAAGTGTTAGGTCGATGTGAACCCTGCAGTCAAAAATTCGACGGAAAACTCCACTGCGGCATCGAATACTTGTCTATAGTAAGACTACCGGAGTAATGCGCTAACTACAAGGGATCCGCCATCGCTTTCACACCCCCACCACCTGTGACCTGCAAGGGCTTTCAACAGAGACTATCGAGTCCTGGGCATGCTTGCGCCATCGTGCTCGATGATTACCTCGACCTCCTATCCGCTTGTACTCTGAATAGAAACCACAGACGTGTTTTCCTCTGCGAAAGTATTCCAAGCTTGAGATAGCTGAGTGATTCGAGTCGTAAGGTGCTTCCGAAAATGTGGAACTTCGTCGTCCACCCAAAGAGCCCGGCACTCAAGGGTGGTCATACTCATTTCTGCCTGTGGATATGTTGGTGCTCAAACATAAATCACCACGAAATGTCATGGAGGGCATACAGTCATCATGCTGCAAAAATCCTCCGGGTTACTCAAAAATAATTTGCTTAGGTGGAGAAGATATATTCCACAATCCCATGAATTGGGTTGAAGTGGCACCTACCCGCCCCCGTATATTAGCAGGAGTGTTCTGCCATCTTAGACCGCTAGTTTCACCTGGATTTTTTTGCCAATGGCTTCGCGCACCTGGCCAATGTTCTTCCTTGCCTTCGCTTCTTTGCCAAGGTAGGCCATCAAAGTTTCGATGACCTTCGGGTGGCTATGGCCAAGCGAATCGAGAGTGAAGATGTAAGCTCTGCACCACCGTTGAGCACGAGCCCATACGAAGATCAGTATGGTACTGCTTACTGGGACGAGCACTTCATCTTCCCCTTCAGCTGGGCGGTCGTTGATGGCGGCTCCGCCAGTGGTGGTTGTAATACGTGATGGGGTTCGTATATAATTGCGAGGTACCAGTGACAGCTGGGCATTGTTATCTCATGTCAAGGGTGGGAAGAAGGATATCTCACTTTTCATTGATAGGCACGATGAGGTATCTTTTCGCAAAGATGTCCACCTTTGATGTCCACGAGCTTACGCATCTGTATCCGCACTCAACGCTGTGTGGTTTCAGAATCTTCAATGAAAACCTGTGTTGCTCACTTACCTCCCTGAGCTGAGTTTGCTGTAGAAAAAGGGACTGAAAATATGTACCAGGTCTGCAAGTAGCCGATCCTTCCCACGGAGTTCGTTCAGCCATAGTCTATGTTATCTTATCAGTTTCATGAATGACTTTGATCTAGAATGATATCGTACGTCAGCCCGAACTCAATTAGAGTGTCGTTTAACCATTGCTGTGGTTCAAGCCGCTTCAGGTCGCAGTGCCGGATGTCGATTGCGCCGGACCCACTCCGAGGGTACCTGAGGATCCTTCAAAGCAGCATGTTAATGACGAATTGTATGGAGAGAAACGACACATACACTCCATCGCTTTCCAGGAACTGTGGGGATGTCTGTGGAGGTAGAATTGACTTGGGACTTTGAACCGTAGGTTGACTTGATGGGCTAAGGAATTGGTGTCGACTATTCTTACCATGTCGTGGTTGCCTACACGCAGATGAGAGACGAATCTGGAAGGTAAGGTGCACTGCGTACAAGGCGCAAGCCGAAGTCTGCCTTCTCACAGCCTTTGGACTTGGTGCTGACGAGCTCTCTATGGACGAGTGATAAACTCAACCTTAACATTGAAAGGAGGGAGTAGAATTCTTGCCATTTTCATTAGCACACAGTTGAACTTGGATTTCACTTATCACCTCAAGGAGACTGGCTGGCGCGTAGCCCAAGTCAGAGCTGGAGGACATTGCAGTAACTTCCTCTGGGATGGCAGCTTTCAAAGCATTGGTAAGGTCCCGGTCAAGGCACAGAAATGTCGCGCCGTACAAGAAGACGGGACCCTTGGTGCCAATTTTGCAACTGTTTTACTTCTCCTTCCTGAAAATTGTGAGTAAGGAATAGCTTCAAATTCGCACAGGTACCTTTCCACTCCATATTTTTAGAACCAAGCAATGATGCAGCAGCATCTGCAATCGCCTGCCAGTCCGTTTCCGGCACGTTAGTAACAATGAAGTTATATTTTGACCCGGACCAGAGTGGGTTTTCCGCGTCACATTGTTTGTAAAAGCTCGACCAGTCTGGGTACAGGCATGCAAAGACTGACAACCAGCATTTTTTGGCACCCACCAAGCGATTCAACGTCAACACACTCTAGAATAATATCGGGGTGTTCCAGCCTCCATTTGTCGCCAACATCGTATTGATGCCGGCCGATCAAATTCTCCACAACCAGATAGAGATCGAAGAGCGAGGAACGGACCATGTGCTTATGATCGTCTTGCTCACGAGCTGGAGCCAGAAGGCTTTCTATCATCGCATCCATATAAACGATGTAACGTTGGAAGAGGGTGCGCAATCCGGGGGTGATATGAATGGTTTTGTGTCGAGAATACACTTCCATCAGTGCTTGGTGACGCCATAGGAAGCGCCGGAGGTGTTCGTAGTAGTAGCAAGGTAGTTCTATCTGTTCCCCGTCCATTTCACGCAACTCTGTGTTGTATGTTTGAACTGTGAAGTGGTCGCCACGTGGGGGGTTTGCCATGTATCTGACCAGCAGGATTAGCCGGATCTCATGCTGAGATGGTGCGTTGGTGGGGAAGAAGACGTCGGTCATTTGGAGGGTGGTTTCCGTGGATGAAGAGGAGTAAAACTAGTTACAGCTGTGTGCGAAAACACGGAGAAGCGCAAAATATTGCACGCACGCAAAAGTTGTTCCGGAAAAGGAAATGCAGGAAATTAGGTAGTGCAGTACGCTAATAGCACTACCATTTCGTCATAGTTGCCTCGTCGTTTTTCCAGCGAATGGCCCAGGCTGTGAGCGTGTCAGCAATAACCAAGGAGAAGAAGAAGAAGCATTCCATCACCATTATGGCATGCTTCGAATTCTCTTCACCACCAGTTGAAGACGATGTCGAAAAGCAGCATGCCCTCCAACAACACTCAGTAGTTCTGTACCTTCCAACGGAAACCTTGCAGTGTAGACGTGTGTGAAGTTCATCAGGGCTCGGAGACAGATAAAGTATACCTTACGGTTTACTCTGATGATCAGGAACATGGCTACATTCCCCTCCGTGACGTAGAGATGGTTGATGAACCTTTGAGCCAAAGCTGCATATGTGGTAAGATAGACTTTCAGTCAGGTGTGTCTCATGTATGTTAATTTTACTTTACAGCTAATACGTTTTCTGAACAGTTGATCGCCCCATCCGTATCAGTATGGATCCGTGCGAAAAAGAGAGGGGAGCGTGGTACCGGAATGGAGAAGCAAGGATCGAACGTTACATAGTTCCAGTAGACTGTACTACAGTTTCCTACTTTTCCTTTCCTGGGAATAAGTCGTGCGTGCTCTCAAAACATTTTGCTTTTCTCAATAGGGAGTCTCAAGTTATAGGCCGGCCAGTCGGTGACGTGGCAGAGAGCGCGGAATTCATCTACAACTCATGGAGAGGCCGCCTAAAGAGATGACTTCAGCCAGTGAAACTTATGGGCTGGCCCGTCCACGATATGGAGTGAGACGGGGCAACTCATGGACGGGCCAGTGCATCGAGTGAGGAAGGACAGAGCAGCTCATGGGCTGGCCCGTCCATGGTAAAAAATGAGACAGTACAACTCATTCATTGGCCAGTCAAACAGATGAGGGCTGCCGGTGCAACGTATGGGTTGGCCCGTCCGCAATATGGAGTGAGATGGCACAACTCATGGATGAGCCAGTGCAGCAAATGAGGTGGGATGGCACAGCTCATGGGCTCACCTGTCCATAGTAAAATATCAGAAAGGACAACTCATGCACTGGCCATTCCGCGATATGGAGTGAGACGGCACAGCTCGTGGGCCAGCCCGTCCATAGTAAAACATCAGACAGTACAACTCATGCACTGGCCGGGCGGCGATATGGAATGAGACGGCGCAGCTCATGGAGAGGCCAGTGCAGCAGGTGAGGGAGGATGGCACAACTCGTCCAGGTGCACCAGGCCAGTCTCGACATCGATTTCTATGGGCTTTAAGTGGGTCTTGAACGAGTGAAAAACCGCGACAATCAAGTGGACGGCTTTGGGAGCATTCTTCTTGCAGACGATAGGACTTCCCCTTGTTCGGGCTATCCTTACTCATCCAAGCCGGACTGGTGGGTGTTGTGCAAAGTACCTCCGGGAAAACTTTGGGACGACCGGAGAAGAAAAATGAGCTCTAAATGTTCCTTGAGGGAAGGAATGGTAGCGTTTGCCTACATTGGATAAATGAATGGAGTATGGGGTGGTTGACGAACAGGTGTGTTTGGGTGGTATGATATTCCTGCAGGGGGATGGTGGTGGTAGTGGTTCGAGAGGCATCATTAAAGGTATAAATTGATATGAACACACATACATAGAATCCGAAGTCAATCTTTTGAGCTAATAGGGCCCCTTCAGTCGCTGAAATCAGCCCCCAAATTCGGCCAACTACTTCAGTGTCATTGTATTCCCATGTACTCCCAATCAACTACATGACCATGTTGCCTTTGTACTGAACCCCTCCCAGGAACCCGAGTCTCAGCCACTCTTACGGTAATAACAACCTTTTATTTGGTGTGTGTGACGAATTCCGCAGTCCTCGGGAAAGAAAGTTGGTCACCGCCGCCTACAGTATTTCCCGACGCCAAAGCGCGACTAGTTCTGGCTCACCATTTTAATTTATCTCCCATACCCACATCAGTCGCAATGAGAAATATTTCACATGCTTCGTCCAGCCCGACCAAGTTGGCTAATCTGTATGACAACATAGATCTTGCCTTTGGCTGCATTTTCCCCTTAGCAGCCCCTAGACGCCGACATCACCTGTGTTTTGCGACCAGACTTCGCAGAATCCCGTTCTGGATACGTCGCAGACATAAAAGTTATGAAGCCGTTCACCACTTCTCCCTTTCGCTAACCGGTGCTCATCCGTTGTTTGCTGTGGCATAGGGCCATATACTGCAAAATACTGGGCAGAAATGCCTTCAACTAGTTCGAGGACAAGGGCATTGAAAAAAGCGTCCCCTGCAGTGCAGTATGTATACTTGGACTCAGTTCTCAACCGCATTGAAAGGCGTCTCAAGGTCGCTGCAAAGTTCAACGGTTCCTCCTGTTCGTGTCAAGCTACTGGATATCTACATGCTTCAGGTGTTCTATGTGGATTGACATAAGTATTAGCATTTACCTCTTTGCAGGGGAATAATCCTGTGAAAAATATGTGGGATAGTGACATCTTATCCAAATCCTTCGGTACATAGCACCTCCTCATACACAGGCTGTGCGTCACCGGTAACTTCTCCAGATCGGAAGGAGACACAAGAGGAGTATGGAAAAGCCTGGGAAGCCATGTCCTACCGTTGGAATACTCGCGCCCTCGGCAGCAGTGTCTGCAGCGTGTGGTTCACGATTGCAGTTTAAGCCTGGTTCACAGACTTCTATCACCACCTCATACTCCACAATGGTGACCCTTCTGGAGGAAACGGGACCCACTGATATGGAGGAGGCTAGCGAACATACCTGTTATGAATGAGGGCTGATTGGTCTTATCCATGGTCTTCCAGATGCCATTTAAAACACAATCCAGATTAGATAAAGAAAGAGATAAATGAAAAACAGAATAAGGTCCATGAAATTGTTCGCAATATTGCACGTTATATCTGACATTATCGTCAGGAAAGGAATGGGAGAGCACACGAAGAGCGGAGACCGCCCTCACGTTTCTTACTACCGGACGAACCGAAGACGAACCAATCACGAACCACCGACGAACCACCGAGGTTTCCCACATCCTCGCTTACTTATACCCTCTGGCAACACAATTCACTTGTTACTTGCTGCATATACAGGAACCTTCGGAATACGTTCAGGATGTAACCTAGATACAAACGAACTTCTAAAATGAAATGTTTCCTTAGTGGGACCATTTTCAGGAGAATGCAACCTTACATCCTATCTTCTATTATTGTTTAAAATTCCCTTCGCCGGTGAACGAAACCTACATTGCCATATTGCACAAGCAGGTAAATAAGTTACATTTGATGGCCTTAATATATTATGCCTCCAGAAGCAAATCATTTCCAAGGATAATAATGTCGTTCCACATTTATTTTGATCGGTGGCCACTGAAACCAACATAAGCAGGCTAAAAAACAGTATAGACTGTTATGCTTAGGGGGTTGATATATACCATCTGAGCTATGATTTCTGTAGTTACAACTAATTGGATGCATGACAATGGGCAATAGTTTATGCTACATTAGTCTGGGAAAATGACGTCTGGAAGACAATCATGGGACCAGCCTAGTCAGTACTCACTCGTGAAAGGTACATATGTTCACTAACCTCCTCCATACCAGCGGGTCTCTTCTGTTTCTTCTGGGAGGGTCACCATCCTGGGGTAAGGGTTGTCGTAGAAGTCTGCAAACAAGGCTTTACAATCATTGATCACACACTGCAGACATCTACTGTCAATGGCGGGAGCGCTCCAACGGTATGACATGCCTTCCCAGGCTTGTCCGAACCGCTGCTGTGCTTCCCTCCAATCTACAGAGGTCACTGGTGATGCACAGATGGTATATGGAGGTTACATACTGAATGATTTGGATAAGATGTCACCACCCCGCAAATTTGTCTTAGGGTTCTTCCTCTGCCAGCATATCAATGCTGATGGTTCATGTCTGCCCACATAGAACTCCTCAAGCATGTAGATATCCAATAGCCTGATGCGATGAGGAGGGTTGAACTTTGCAACGGCCTTGAGAGGCCTCTTGATCCAGTCGAGAACTGAGTCCAGGTATATGGCGTTGCAGAGGACTCCTTCTGCGACCTCCTCCTCGAAGGAGTTCAAAATATCCCCCCCCAATATTTTACAGTATATGGTCCTACGCCATAGCAAACGACGGATGAGCTCCCAGTAGTGAATGGACGCTGTCGTGAACAGCTTCGAAGAAGCGACATCCTTGATTTCCACGAGATCTCCAGAAAGGAATGCTTGGAGGTCGCGTCGCAAAAAGCGGGTGACGTCAGCATCAGAGGGGACGCTGACAGGAAAAAGGCAACCGGAGGGGAGATGTATGTGGTCATACATATTGCGCAAGGGCCTGGAGGAAGCAGGTAAACTTTTGCTCGTCATTGCAACTCGTAGAGGCATGGGAGATGAATCACGATCGTAACTGCCGGAAGAAGTGGCGCCTTGGCATCGGCAAATGCCGCAAGTGGCAGTGACAACCCTTCAGCTTGACCGAGGACATGAACGAAAGTTCATCACGCGCAGCAGATGAAACGCCGTTACTAGCAACTCCCGGAGTGTATTATGGCCAGACACCCGTAAACGGAAGAGTGGTCTAATAAGCGCGGCAGCCAGGTGCAACTTGGGGAACAACTGTAAATAGAAGTCAGGAAACAAGTTTCTTGTCAGCATGTAGTGGGAGCATATTAACCTCCATATAACTTTGCCCATGCAGCATCCACTAATTCATACGGGAAGCACATCGATGAGTGACATGCAAAGGGAAGAATGATAATACATCACTTCACAAGTTCCCTCCTTCATCCAATCAACTACAGATACGCTGTGGGTATGTGTCTGCGGGTATGCAAGGTGTCGTACGGTGTCAAGTGTGCGTATCATTTGTTGTAACGAGTGTCGGCGATGGGATCTTATAAATGACTGGGACTATCTGCATCCGAAAGAAATTTGGCCCTCAGCCCATCTAGGACTTCAGGGCCTAAACTTCGACCAAACTCCGACTGGAACGCCAAATCGATAAGTGGCGAAGCGGAGCACTTGTCTTTGGCTTCCTCAGTAGCTCACGGCCTACTGAGGGTAAGCGCTTACCCGGCTTCCTAGTATACTATATACTGATACACTCTAGTACCATACAGGTACAATAATATATTCAAGTAGCTCAGGTTGTCCAGTTCTCATTGTCAGATCCTCGCTGAAACAGCTGTATGCCACGTACACCATTGAGAGGTTTCGATATTTGTTGCCATACCTGCACCGCGGGGGGTTGCATCAGCAAAACCACTGGAACTCCACTATGGCGAAGGGAAGGCGGTTCTTGCGCACGACAGGTGGGGAGGCCACATGTGCATCCAAAATGCAATAGTAAATGTCCAGGGCATGCATACCTGGGAGGGGGAAATAGTGTTCGGCCTATGGTTTGTGCAAAATCTGAGGACCCGGTGAAGTACGTAGTTCATCACCTCCCACCACTTTCGTCCATCCACGTATGCTTCGAGGGGTTGGTATCCATTTCTGTGATCCACTCGAATACCAATCAATCAGAGATCATCCAATGGGAAACTCCATATTACACACTTACTGGCGTCGCTCTTCATATTCGGTGAACTTGGGGCATCCTGTCTGCCATTTTGTGCCGTTGACTGTCTCTCCCAACTCGGCCATCATGCATATAATTCTCTGATACAACCAAATCACACTCACCAGTGGTTTTTCACGCAGGAGGAGACGTGGAGGTTCTTAAGAGGTCCTTGCACCCCTTGACATTCCCACTTCACTCGGGTTGGGCGTGGGACACGAGAAGTACAGCACCTCCATATTCTAAATGGTTTTCGGCTTTCCATTTAGACCACCCAGGCGCCCAGCTATATCTTGCATTGGGCATACTGCACAGTAAAGTACACCCGCATGCAGTTGGGCGACATGCTGATCCGCCATGAGAGATGATGTCAATGACAAAGAAAAAATACGTTTGGAACAAATCACTTACACTTGTTTCCGGCATCTGACCACATTTGACAGTACTTATTCGGCATCCAGTTACATCAGTGCATGTGACACCTACATTGAACATTCCGTAGGTTTTGTGAGGATCGAGAGCATTCGAGAGGAATGTTCTCTGTTTGATGTTCCCTGCAGTTGTTGCGACGGGGCGCTATCCGTAGGATTGAAACGATCTAATTTATAATACGAATACTTTAGATATACAGGGAAAAAAGGACCTTCGCCCGAACTACGGAGCCTCTTGTGGCCTGTGTTCCCCAAAATGACAAGTATTCCTGAAATGGCTAAGCGGCTATAACACGAGATACACCAACATAAGATACTTAGGGAGTACTACAATACAATGAATTTATGATGAATGCGGCCGGATGACGGAAGAGTTACTCCGCATGCAATCTCGGGAGCAGGAAGTAGAGAGGTACAAAGCAGAGAAAATCCTTTCGTGATAGGTACTAAAGGTAGGATGGGTAAAAGAGTGCTGGAATTTCATAGAATCGATAGAGCATGAAGTCAAGAAAAGGATGGCCCCACCATCCTCCGTTGGTTTGCGAGCTTTGAACTCCTGAGAGAACAGTTCAAAGCCACAGAGCAGTCGGTCCAGAAAACAAGTGAATCTTATGAGTCTGTTGCACATATGGCCAGCTCGGCCCAGGGATACAGACCGGGCACAGAACAACACAACTCCACAGTATCCGCTTGTCCTTGCTCGAAATACTTAGCGGCCTGAGGGCTCCGTCAATCCAATGAATACCCATCACTCAGGGATAATCCAATGAGAAATTCCGGATTGCACACTTTACCGGCGACGCTCTTCATTATATTCGACGAACCTGAACTGGGGACGGAACTGCACGGCTCGCCTGCACGCACCGCTTGAATATGTAGCAGTAGTAAAGCTGGTGAAATGCTACACATACAGTTCGCATCGTTTTTTGGCATGAGACGCACAACTTATGATGTTTTTCGGAGAGACGTGGGCTTACAGAGTACTGTACTCGCAGATTACATATATCAGGGCTCCTGGATTACATGGTAGTCAAGCGGAGAATAGCTACAATACATAGACGAATGGTTGCATAGCGATATGGCATCAACCGGGACTCTTCCCCCCCCACACAGCACCTCGGGAAACTTTTATTACTGCCCTTGGTACATTCATCATTCAGTACGTATATAACTCACTTACCACCTTTGCATCCCTCCATTGTATGTCGCCCTCTCAACGGCAACAATGGAGCCTACTAAACATCTATGGCTCGTCAAAAAGGGCCGATTCCTCTCGAATGATCTCGATCGTTACAGCAGTGATCTTGGGGTGTTCAATGTGGGTGTCACATGCAGGATATAACTGGATATTGAATGAGTCCCGTGATATGCGGTCAGATGCTGCGATCGGGTGTAGGTGTATTTGTTTTGAATTTATCTCTTGATTCGTGGTAGACAACGTTCCTCATAGCGCCTCGTCAAGTCCCCGACTGCGTGCAGGTGTTTTCTTAAATATCTGTATTTAAGTGCATGTGCGCGCCGTGCCCTGTATTGCACCATATTCAACATGTAACGGCTGACTTGGGTCCCTATGGCCTGCCCTAATCCACAGGTACGCCAATGCCCTGCGGGCAGAACCTTAGTTCTCCCGCTGTCCTCCATTTCGGCGGCCATTTCTGACGCCTCACCCTGTGGAGGGCTTACTGTCCTTTTGAAGTAACTTGGCCACGTGAGCAATTTGTAGAAAGACATTCTCTGGTTGACTATAGCCCCTCAATGTGTGACCAGAATTGCAAGAAAAGTATATCTCTGAAACTCCGACAAGTCCAGGGGGATGTTTTCCAGGTAGACCGGTCCATCGAAATCGGATATTTTAGTATCTCAAAATGCCGGAACCGTGGGACTTACCCCGAAATGAAAAAAAAAACCCTCAATAGGCATAGCACTTAGAAACACCAGATTCTGTAAATCAGTTCTATGCAGTTGTATTCTGCATGTCTGTCCGAGTCAAATGCTATCTTGTTTATTAAATTCCGGTGGTGGTATTGAGGCAGTGTGGTAGACTGAGTATGGAGTTTGTTCGCAAGTGGGAATTTCTCATGCGGCCACGTTACCTGAAAATGACAGTAACATTAGGGAGTCTCAAGTTATAGGCCAGCCAGTCTGTGACATGGCAGAGAGCGCGGAATTCATCTACAGCTCATGGAGAGGCCGGCTAAAGAGATGGCTTCAGCCAGCGAAACTTATGGGCTGGCCCGTCCCCAATATGGAGTGAGACGGCACGACTCATGGACGGGCCAGTGCATCAAGTGAGGAAGGAGAGCGCAGCTCGTGGCTGGCCCGTCCACGGTAAAAAGTGAGACAGTCCATTTCCAAGGAAAACGTATGTGAAATTGTCCTAGTGAGCCTTAATCCCCATATCCAGCAACTCGTCGGTCATTTCTTCAACGGAAAGGTGTCGCCTACAGTGCAACCAGTCCAGATAACCCTTCTGTTTAGTGACACTTCAGAGAAGACGTCGGACATCCTACTTCTCAACGTCACTCTTTTGTCGCTCGGTGTTGAGAGTCCCACCAAAAAAGTCTGGGATCTTCTCCATGTGCTTGGATAACTACCAAGCCCATCCACGTTGCGATCACCAATGAAGTGGTATCTTGAACATCTTTGTTTCCGAAAAGGTCACCGGAAAGCCCATCCATACCACGTATGGTCTCAGGGCTCGAGAGATACAAGAGTATGGTTCCCTGGTTTCTGGAATCTACTATCACTTCTCTCAGATCGAACCGTACGTGTACAGCATCAGCGGCGAGAACCTCTCCGGATAGATTGATGCTAAGTTGCCATCAACAAGTTCAGCGAGCTCACTGGTCACAAGAAAGGTTTCCTCTGGTGCTACTCCCAAGGTTGACTCGGGAGGTTTGGCTAAGGCAATATGAACAATCACACAGAAATCCCTTTGTGTTAGATCAGTTACTCTGTTTCTTCTGTCGCTAAACTAAGACGTCAAATGCTGGTATCGTTGCTCATGTACAACGAGAGTTCAGTAATCATGAGAACGCCACCAGGCGAGAGCCTTGTGTGCGCGGACTTAGTAATTTCGTTCCCTTTCCTGGGGACGTTACTGTCCTATTCGGGTAACTTGATCATGGGGAAAAAATAATGCCTTTGATCTTCGAGCAGGTATAGTACCTGAATAAATCACTGGAATCGCAAAAAAAAAATCTTTGGACACAGACAGGCCCAGCGGAAGTGCTCTGGTTGTGCCGGAAAAGTAAGACTCAGTATTTAGTATCTCAAATTCCCAGGACGTCGGGATTTTCTGATTTCAAAAACATGAAATTTACATACTACGCTCAAAAACTTCAGATTCCGTACATCAGGCAATCCGAGTGATACCCATACAGGCCGCGCAGAACCCGGAAGCACAGAGGGAAGCATGAACGACAGCTGAAAGCAGCCGTCGAACAGCCAGTCTGCAGGCTCGGGAGAACCCCACACGGCAATGCCCTAGACCACCCAGTGTCGACTGGAGTGGATATTGATGCACTGTGCATACAGACCCCGGCTAGGCCTTTGAGGAGCCACTGGCCGCGGAAAAAAGTATTCCGAGACTTACACGATGCGAAGGAGTGGTGAAAGGCCCCTACTCCTGTTGACGTTGCAGAAGTATCCATTAACGAAGATGGTCCAGAGACGATAACCCACCGAAGGTATGGTACCGAAATCGAAGGAAGTCAGCCTCGCCAAGCTTCTCGAAAGTGCCGGGGTAGTGATCCCCAAGCAACAAGTCATCATCGATTCCTTGAAGTGACCGAAAAAGCACGAGTCCGTGAGGTTGGGACCATCATGCATTAGGACTCAAGGTTGATCAGATACAACAAGTGGATGCCGCGGTCATTGACACGTGAGACATAAATGACTACTACACTGGCAGGGGTCCATACCAAGTCTGATATGACGATGAGCAGTTGGAAAGTGTCTCTTTGATGTTCTTACTGAGATGTTGAGATGCAGAGGGAAGTTACTATAAACACGAAGCAGGGTACTGAAGCTGTAGAACGATCAGGAGTGTTACATTGAAAGAAAATCGTGTACTAAACCGCCTTTCCACCGCCATCAACATGACATAACTCACACTCCCACCCCACCCACCCCAGTGAAAAGCACAGCGGATCTACTGAAGAGATTAGCAGAAGACGTCATCACTGAGGCAGCCACAAGACAGCGCCGACACACAAGGAATGGAACGGTGCCAAATATACTAACCTCTGGTAGCATATAGTTGTACATGTCCAAGTACATATGCTAACGATATCTGAAAGACATGCCCGAGGGCCAGAGGTCAAAATATATATGCATATTTCTCAGTGTACATCAGCGAAGGCATAAAAGACTACATACATGTAGATCGTGCCAGTAGTCATAGCTTCACGTACTAGCGTACGTAGTGGTGCGTCTAAAACGGATGGTGGAAAGGGCGGACGGTTGGGGAGCTCAGGCTCTGCCACTCAGGGCATTCAGACACCGATAGAGCCAGGGTTGGCCACAGGAGGCCCAACTCCTAGTTTTGTGTATACGCTAGTACAGTGCCAACATAGGACTTCTAGGTCCTCGCACACTTAAATACAGAGTTAAATAAAGAAAACGCATGTAGTCCCTTTCAGATTCGTTTGCCAAAGGTGATTGTGGTCTCATCCGATGTTTTTCAGTAGCGAATTTTCGGGAAAAAATGGCGCAAACTTTGTAGCGCAAGTGTGGGGCTTTCCATAGTTTCGGGACAAACATTATGATTCCTACCCAAAGACAATTGGGAGTCATATAACATAAGAATGTTTACCCCTAAAACCCTCTCACAATATATTATTTTCAATTGTCTTTGGATAAGTATCCTGATATTTGTCCTAAAATTGATATTCGATAAAACTTTTAAGTCCCCTCGGAATGAGTACTGATAATTTGACGCACCAAAAAAATATTGTTCTCCATTTCGAATATTCTTCAAATCTTGTGGTAACAAAGAAACGGCCGACTTTGATAGTAGATAGATAGATAAGACGGATTCACGCATACTTAGAGCCCGTCTGGTTTCAAGTCCCATTGTACTTCACATGTCCTCGACACTACATGACCGCTGCAAAAAAACTTCCATAGTCATAGTCAGTGGTGCGGACGCCTGCACAGCTACGGCAGACAGCGATCGTTCCAACACTCGCTCAAGGTTTGACACCGCCCTTGTTGGTTCAACGTTATCGGTTGTGATCTTTCATTGGTGGTGGTGCGCGCGAACGTCCTCCCTTTGCTATTCTTGTATCGCGACCGACCTAATTTATGTAATACCCTCTCAATTACTGCGCGAGACTTACAAGCACCTGTGGGCTCACAATAAATGCCAGGCAATGATGGATGAAAGAAAAACAATGAAAGCTGCTCTTTACAAAAGGCTTCTATGTAATAACTCTCTCCGCTCACGCATTGCAATGAACAGACCATATAGCTGCAGGGGAGTCAACACGTGCCCTAGTTCTTGTCTCATCATACGTTCCTGCTCATCGGCCTTCCAGGAGAAGAAACCTTTTAACGTGTCGTCATCGATCAACCCCAAGGCAACGAAGTGTGGATGGAAATCGGCGAGATTGGGCTTTGCAGAGGACAAGAAGTCGAGTTCGGGGTCAGTGGAGGCCCGAACGACTGAACAATGGCGGGATGCTGGGGGAGGGGAGGGGCTCCTGGTATTGGAGTCGGTTTGGCTATCTGCGCCATCTTCGAAGTCATTGGTCTCCACACAGGGTTTTTTGACAGCTACCAGACGGTTTCTTAACGGATACTCCTTTCGCATCTTCACCTGTTCCTTTGGCTGGTTAATTAAAGGTAATCATCAGTGCCGTGGAAGTCACATACCTCACAGTGAGCCCGCGTTCCTCGGAAATTTCGTTTAAATGGGGCCCTGGTATTTTTCGCCTGCGTCAGAAAGCTCAGATACGCAGCAGCGAGACATAGATCTCGACTCACGTCAGCGTACCGGACCCAAATAGGATCGGGACACCTGTTGGGGCTCTCCCCTTTGCGTCAGAAACGACGCTTGAGATAGGCCGCGTTTTGAATCCTGTGCAACAGGTATAGTTCTAAATAGGCCATCACTGGCTACGAGTCTTCATATTCATTGGAAAAGTCTGGCCGGTGCTGGTGGAACTGGTGTGGGTTAGTGTGATGAAAAGCAGCATGTGAGAATGCCTCACCATTGTCATAAATTTCTGAACTCGATCCGGGTCTTGCTGTTCTGGTCTCAATCCACAGTTGAGGTGTCTCTTTGCTGCAAATCTGGTCAGAGACTGACAGTCCACACCATCGAGGGAAACGATGCGATTATCAGGGAAACGATAAGAGTGTGCATTGGGTTCTCACGGTAAATTCCCTGAACCGTGCTGGCGTCATGCGCATCTCTCCACGCAACATAGTCGGATTACATATTTGATGATGGGGCATGAGTGAAGTGCGTTTCTCGTTCATGACTGCTTTGCAAATGGTGCAGGGCAGAGCATTACCACGAAGTTATACTGTAGGTACTGGGAAGTCCCACTTCACTTACGGCGCTTGCCAGAGACCCGATGCATTCATAACGGTGGATTTCAGTAATGAGATTTCACTCATTCAAAGTAAACTACACAGAGCGCGCATCCACCAATAGACAAGGATTATGCTACTTCGGGGACTCGGAAGTGCCCCTGGTAGCCGCGATAACTTTACTTGCCCGCGGTCAATTCAATTAGATGGCGCATTCCAACTGAGGTCATTTTCGAAAGCGGTAGCGCAATGCATACACTCGATGGTGAGCTGCTGAGGACGCGATTGTATATTTTCATCTTCGCGAATCAACTGGCACATATCTGTCTATGGGCGGCGTCAAACCTTGAGCGAGTGTTGGAACAGTCGCTGTCTGCCGTAGCTGTGCAGGCGTCCGCACCACTGACTATGACTATGGAAGTTTTTTTCAGCGGTCATATAGTGTCGAGGACATGTGAAGTACATTGGGACTTGAAACCTGACTGGCTCTAAGTATGCGTGAATCCGTCTTTCTTAGTCCAGTGGTAGATTAGCCTCGGTAAGTCTTGGATCCAAAAGGAATCCACCGACTTACCAGGGTTCAGACTGTGATTGCGCTCGCTGGCTAAAACCACCCCTTCAGCGGTTCAGAAATGACGGGCTTTATTCTGCGAACTCTATATCACTGTCTGCTGGCAGGTAGTGGTGCACGCTTGGTGGCACAAAAATTTAATCCGAGGTAATGCCGACCGTCAGGCATTTGCAACGGGATGCCTCGCAGCATCTCATTTGGCACATGTCGACTGTATGATGACCTCTGTGATTCCCAGTTGTACAGTGTGTGGGTTCCTTCTCACCAACCAGCTGAACTTTCATTTGACAGTTCCAGCATGGAGGACGAAGCTTGCACATGAACGTGTGTCTTCATGGAAAATACCTGTATAGTAGCGACTCCGCACAGAACTAATTCCTGCCATGTCCAGACATCCTGTTGCAGTCGTGTTCGTGAAACTGTCGGCTCAAGATCACGTGTTTTGGCTTCAATGCGATCTGGTAGCGAGGATAGTCCTCCTTGAACCTCTGCTATGACCTGGAGACGCTAAGTCATGGTTAGAGCTGTCCAAATCGGCGTGGTTCGTTTACAGGATCCGCTAGTTGTCTGTGATGTGTCTCCACTGGAGTGGGTGACTCAGGTACATCTTTTAGCTCGCACTTCTGCCACTCGCGTTGACTGGCCTCGTCTCCAGCTGGCGGACTCATTTTAGTCGTTCCAGACATGCTTTTTACCATCAGCCCTCCCATTTCCCCTCACCTGCTGCACCTCTTTCGGAGACCCAACCACCAATTGTAGACGCTCTTTGGTCTCCTTCCCATCCGACGAACACCACCGCAAATCCACCCTTCGCTCTCCGACCTCACACTTCTTCCATCCTATCGATTACTTGCCCGGGCCCTTGAACGATCTACAAGCCAAAGGTTCCCTCTCTCTCGGATGTCAACCCTCAAATTACCTAAGCCCTTAAAGCGGAGACGGGTTGTGCGTCCTCGGGTTCTGAGTGCGGATGAGATGTTTAATCAACGATCAAAGGCACGTACCCGTTCCATCTCCAAACCACTTTGCGTACTACGTCTGTCGTGCCGTCTTTGTCGCACAACTGACCACCTTTAAAATTCCATTTTGGGAGTGATCGGTGTAATGGCCATGATATGATCGTGTTCGCTATCCTCTACTGGTAAGGCTCGCAGGGGCTGTGTTCCAATATTTTTTCTGCTTTGCTTAGTACCTCAGCGGCTTTTCTCTCCCTAGGAGGAGGATGTTGTGTAAGATAGCTATGACTGGTTACAGATATAATGAGGGAATAAGAATGGGCACGATGTTTTACTTCGATTGCCTGACTGTTGTTTCTTCCGAGATCCCTTACCGGCTATGTTACATACTGACTACACTTGACTCTTCCCTTTTTTTTTCTTGTACCTCGTCTCCGAGTTGGCAAGGTGTATACGTATGTTTATACCCGAGTTACTTTGTGCTTGGTCAGCCAATTTAATCCCATCCCAAGTGCCCCATATCATTGTGTTTATGAGACTACGATCCAGTATATGTCGTCACCATTTGTTTCTCAACTAGAGACCTCCGTTAATAGCCACGGTTCCACGCGAAACCACCAGTTCACGGCATCCGCGATGTCTGTATCTGATCCTTTGTATGGGAAAAATTATTAAGAAACACACGATATATAAGAACCATCGGAATTTAAGTGATAACAGGCACTTCCATGTGTTTTTATATTTGCCTCCCCTGAGGGCCAGCACATACTTCACTGTCACTTTTGGCCCTTGGTTCTATTCATTCTTATTTTCCATGGCACAACTAAGTAAAAGACGGCCAG
>JANFAF010000217.1:0-42285 GCA_024663475.1 Pisolithus thermaeus
GCGATATTTATGGTGCAGTGAAGAACTCCTCTATTTAAAAGTTCCGTCTCTGTGGTGGATGTACGCGTGCCAGTCCATGTCCGCCTTGTGTCCCGTTCTGACTCCATGTGCTCATCTCCCCGAATGCCTACTGACAGTTGTTGGAAACCCAGTTGTATTATGTACGTTCCTACTCAGCCGATATCTTTCTTTGTCCATCTCACACGAACACCCGTGCAGTCTCCCACTGGCCATCTCGCAGAACCATCTGCTAGCATACAGCCGCAGGTCCTGGCATTAGTCTAAATATTACAAGCTGGAGCGTGTTCACATGCACAGCTGCTTGCGCAAACAGCTTTCGTGGTTATCTCAGTCTGGGTCTGCAATTGGGCATACGTGTTGACAAACGTTCAGTACAGTGGGCAGAAGTTTCGTACGTTGCTTCATGCGTCCCCATGTGCACAAGCTCTACTTGTGCCACATAGGCTGCGACCATCTGGCTTTCCTTGCACAACTGACCCTCTCGTCAGTTGGTGACCCATCCGATGATACTTCTCCAAGTCCAGTCGCTCCGACCATTTTTTTGACCGGCACAACGCATTCCTCATCTAAATCAGGCTCTCTGTGTTGAGTCGGAAGCTGCCACCAACACATAAACAGTTTCCACAGCAGCACGCTGATCCCTTTTACCCATCTGCAATGCGGTAACACGAACTTAATGGAAATCATCCACGTCGTCGTCTCCATCCACAATTGTCAGACTCACGTCTCTGCCTACTTTGATGTATTCCAAGATCCTACCGGTATCTTCTGGCGCGAGGAACGTCTTCGACTTGAAGCCAATAGGGAACGCAAGGAAGAGCACCTTTTTCTGACTGCCAGGGTTTGTAGTTATTGCATTTTCCTTGCGAGTGTTTAACGGCAAAGCAGGTGACCACGGACGATACTGTGACACGCTGTGAAGGTTTCAATTTGGCCACATTTGATGGGAAGAACTGACCACAGTCGGACTTATCTACATACCTTTTGGGCCCCGAAACAAGAGATATACAGCATTTTGAAGTCGCGAGTTGCAGCGCATTTCGAGCTCCCCGACAACAAGGTCTAATTTTAGGTTCTCGTCGGCAAGCAGACATTTCGGAGAACGATCCGTTACTCAGTGCGTGCGTTAATTTGTCGGTGCCCTGCGATTTATCTTGCGCTGTGCCACATTCTTAGCCGTCGAAGTGATTCGCAGCATGGTCACGAAACAAATGACCCGTGTCTGCCACCTTGATATAATAAGTGACGGACCCGAGCAAAGTGCGTCGCTACCTTTCGTGGTCTACCTATTTTTTTTTTCTTCAATGATAAACCATGGCTCTATCCTCTGCCAGGACACATTACGGCATATCTCAAGCAGTCACACTTCAATACAGGCATTGCTTGGTGTTGGGAAGGTGCATGTGTTGACGCAACAGGGAGGTGCAGGCCCTTCACCTCACTATCAATGACTGCATGACGTGGACACCTAATGCTCCCTTATGGTGGTAGGAGGTAAATATCATTCTACACCATGCTCTTGAGGAAGTGGTGACAGAGACCAGGCAAAGCAGACCCTGGCATGACCGAGTTGATGAAGCCCAAGCTCGCGTTCGCTCAGAGTAACATCCGGAACGGACAGGTCATCTGTTCCCAGGTCGAGCAGGCAATGGAGTGAGTCCTTCGTATAGTGTTGACCGTGTACTTAGCAAAGTGTCCAACAGGCTTCATGACCTCGAGGTTCAGGGCCTTTATTCGAACCCTATCCATTCCTATGGTTTCCTCCAAAACTGCGTGATGAATTTCTTCCGTTCAAAGCTTGAGAAAGCAGATAATGATCGCCTTCTTGCGGTGCGAAAAAAGACTTATTTTCCACTGCTACGTGAAGAGGATAGTTTTGCCCACGAATGAGGCGACGGTCACTGCTCGAATAAAGCCTGTCAGGGTCATGAAGCACCAGCGAGATAGCATAGACAAGTACCTAACTACGGTAGTCAGAAAATTAACCCCCTTCAAATTTAACCCTCGTGACTTTCATATCCGCACACCTCGTGGCCACATCAATATCCAACTCTTACGACCCTTTTCCTCCTTATATCCTGCCCGTGATCAAAGCGACAGCATGCAGATACCGTGTGCTACGGATGGCCACCTGACTTACCTCCCGATTACATACAGAGTAGCCCGTATAAAAACCAAGTGGCGTGCGGCGACGTTTGGTTCCCTTTGTTCCAACGCGGTACGTGGACCGGGTTGTACTAGAAAACTCGTAGGACCAGCCCTGCACCTACTGCTTCACAAAGACTGCGGTTGACTCGTTTACATCCAGATTCTGTATCTGAACCATGTCCCACCCTTTGTACTGGCCAGGTCGAATTTTCTTCTATCCCGTCGGCAATACACCTGCCATCTGCCTCACAGAGGAACTGCCTCCTGAACACAAGGCGGATGTGCTCCTCCTTGGTTGCGGCGATCCCAGGCATATTCTATACACGGCGTATGCTGATGCCTCAATATTGAATGGTACGACGCCAATATTATCCGTATGAACTTCTTGTCTGACTGGAGAACCATAGAGCCTCGCAAGCTTGATGTCACCTGCTGCGATTACGATGCCGCTGTCCTTGGTAAGTGCAGGCAGTTTAGGCAAGCGTCTCTTTACTTATGTCTTTTTTTGGACAGCCCGCAATACCCTGCTCTTTACGCTCTTAGCCGATGACGCCGCTGAAGATAGACTTTCCAGCATCTGGAACATATTTTATCATATAATGCTGGACGACAGCTCGCTCTTGCTGCTCATCGAACAATGTCGCAAGCTCGTTCCGCTCACTGAAAGTCTGGATTCGTGGAGACGAGGTCCTTATGCGCACGTCGTCACCATGTGCAGCTTAGATACCCTTTCTGAGATTGGTCGGTTCTGGAAACTTTGGCTCATGACATCCAACTTCAATGCTAAGCAAGCTAAGCGTTTCAAGGAGAAGTTCCAAGATGGTGTCAAAAACATGCGGAAGCGATATGAGAATAATGTTGTAATGACTTCTATGCGTTCAGCGGGGCCCGTCGCTCCAGTAACCCTATTCGCTGTTTCGGAACAGTTCAAACGTTTTTGGATAACGGGCGTCACGGACGACGGGTCAACAGACACGAAACTGGCAAACAACCCCAACCCCACCTTCGCTTTCTCCCTGTTCGGAGACGAATTCGCTGTGCACTACGGTACAGACCCCATTTCGGGTTTTCATCTTGCGGAAGCACTAGCATCGTCTGGTTTGGAATTATCTAATACAACAGCATCGGTAATCCCCAAAGTCGTACAGGCTGCACGCCAACAGTTTAGCACCTGGTGCAGGGGCGTCATACGCCGTTTCCAGAACTCAAGTGCTTCCTCAGCATCCCTGATGGTACGGATGTATGCTGGAGAGGCACTTGCATTCTGTCAGGCACTCCGTTATCCTAACGCTTCTGCGGCGCACACACCGATATTCACCGCGCCGTGGAGGCAATCAGTGGTACAGCTCGATGACACATTGTACTCTCCGAGCGCTTCATCTCCCGCTCCGACTTCTTTCAACGTAATTGAGACGTCCAATCTACTCGATCATCTCGGATTTCAAAACCTGCTCCCCGTTACTATTCCCCTCCTCTTTGACTCCTCGTCGTCAACACTTTACACAGAAGCCTTACTGCCTGCAGGTGATTCACCCGCCCAGGGTATCCTGGACCACGTGTGCGGCAACCTCTCTACGATCTCGCTACTTTTAGGTGTTGTCCCTTCTGCCTATGTTTCCCGTTTCACCACACGCTCCAACACCGCCGAGACCATGATGCAGAGCATCACAACCCCCTTTTCAACCCAGTATCATGAACGACTTGCTTGGAAGCATATCAATTTTGGTCATCCTTCCGATGGTCGACATGAACCCGTTTCTTTTTCCGAAACCCCACTGGCTAGAAAGCTGTTCGACATATACTTGAGGATGTTCTCCGATGAAGACCTCAGTAAACGGATGGCCATCTTGTCTCTTGACAAGCCTAAGGCGAAGCGGACGATACAGTCCTCGGGGCTTATCCATTATTCGCGCCGCAGCTTTGCTCTGTTACTCGCGCATATCAAGACAAAAGTCCACTGCGATTGGAACAAAGTGATTGACGATCTAGAGGCTTTGATTCTAGAGGACCGTACACTTATTACCGGATCCAACTTTTATCAAGAAATGGCATGTCAACTCCACCTCGCAGGTTTCTCTCTTCCCTGGTTCAGCCCTGCGCACGTACGGGAACTTCGCTCTCAAGAAGACCCGCCCATTTTCCGAGCGTGGAGCGCGGTTCCCGAGGTCGTAACAGTCGTGCTAGTGGTCCCTCGCCATGTTATCGCCAAAGTACAAGCTGACCTCTCGGGCGCTGGTACTCCCATTTTGCAATGCGAAATACGAGCCGACTTCAAGCACAATGCCTTTGCGTCCATCTCGGGATCGTTCGGCAAGCTTGAGGTATCAGGCGAGGGCGAAAACAAGACGGCGGTGGTTGTCGAGGACAGGGCGGGGATCAACGGCACGTCTCCTTTGATCGTCTCCTTCTCTGTTCTTTCTACCACTCTCATCTACACATCTGGTGGGACTGTTGGCCTGGCCGTACGCTCTACTTTGGGAACTGCGGGATTGACGCAAAAGCTGGGGCTAGAGATGTGTTTATTCAAGGCTCTATTGACCGATGAACGACATGCCCACGTCCTGGCAAAGGCACCGACAACCGGCGGTGACATGGTCAACTTGGATTGCTCACTTGAGCCTCCCAAGTCAGACACGGAGAGGCAGAGTCATCTAATCCACGCGGAGATGAACAAATCCAATACGCAAGTACAATCGCTCACTGCACACGTCGACATCGTAGACCCGGAAGGACAGGCTTCGCTTACCAGCGGCTGCGCGGTCACTGTAGAACAGTTATCCCCGAACAAAGCCAAACTACATGTCGATCAATATGAGCATGTCATCTCCTTCCCTTTCCCCGTTGACGCGGCAAATGCCAAACTTCGCATAGCTCGGAAATCGAAGTATGTTGAGGTGGGTGTTGCAAGCATGTCACAATACTATTGATTCACGGTAGACCAGGTTGTCGCGCCCATGACTCTGACACTCAACGTCAAAGGAGAAGCTAATATCGCGGGGAATTTCAGAACGGCCTTTGACTGTGGCGTACCGACACTCTGGAGTATGCATCGCGTGAATTTAGATCGTTGCCCATCCTTCAAGCTCTCCCGGAGTCGCAACGCATTCGACTGGTTTAGACCCCATGTGGAACTTACGTTTTCCCACAGGGAGCGCGCGTCGCGCGCACGGAACACGCTTCCGGGATCTATACCTGATACGTTTGTGAGTCTGAAGGACTCCCTTCACTGTTTCTTCCTCTCTGCCGCCGGATTGGAAGGGGCAACTCAAAGGGAATTCTCCTTGTGGAACCCTGAAGATGACGAATTCTATGCAACGATCCTCGTTACCGATATCCGACTTGACATTGGCTCCCACACGGTCGTAGCCGATTCATGGATCATACCAGGTTCGAACGACATTCGAGACAAATTGAAGATAGCAAAGGTACTTTCCATCAAGACAGATGCCTATGAGTCCGAAGCTTGGAGATATCTGCTTCCGCTCTTCATCGAGCGGTGCCGTACTTGGAAGCACAAACCAGATTGCGAGTATCTCGTCCATAACTCTGTTCCACTCTACCCAGGTTTCGGGTCGGACACAAAGAAGGTGCCGTGGTGCTCCTGTGGAATGGGCATCGGGACAGAAGTGTTGAGGGAACGCTATGGCAGTGTCTCAGCCAAATATGCAACGAGGGCAGCCATTAGTCCGTTATTCCCTGTGTCGTACATGGAGAAGGTAGGGTTGGACGTAGGCGACCTGGCTGAGCCTGACCCGACCAAGTGTGTGGCGTGTGGAAAAGGAGGCATTTCGTTGTCTGCGTGCGCCAGGTGTAAGAAGGCTAAGTACTGCTCGAAAGATTGTCAAGTGAAAGATTGGAAAACGCACAAGAAGAACTGTGTATGAGCGTAAGCCATGAGAGCACCCCATATCATTGCTACATTTTGTACCTGTCTAGTAAATCCCGCCTTAACACATTAGGCTTCCAGCATGTTGTCCCGCACTCTCTTGTCGTGCTTCCTGTCATTCATCATGGTTCACTGCCAAATGTTGGATACTGGAGCTACACTTCCGATAGCTACAACATTATATACGTGTTCCCTGCTGTTTCGGGCACCAATCACAGTACTGCTGCAGAAATTCTGGGTCATCATGATAGCTAGTTACCAACGAGAGAACTAGACGGATGGAGACCTGCCGCATTAGGAAAGTCGATGTCCCTGGCCTCAAGGTCGCCGGTTGTCATCACCGCATTCACATTCAAGGCGCACCGCAGACGCGGTCCTACATCGCTGCCGTCTAGCGGTCGAGCGGACTGAGCTGTCGAACATACAGCAGGCGATTGACTTGTCAGCTCCAAGTGCCACGCCTTAATAACGCCACGACTAAGCACGACCGTTGCTTGCATCCGAACGACTCAAAGTAGTGTCCACGCGACCACAACCATGCTGTCTCGGTTTGCGAAGTTGTTCTGCTTAATTATTGTTTCCCTCGTGCGTGTCTCTTGATGTTCTCGCTCTCTTTCTTCACCCCAATGCATCGAGCTGAAACATTGATGCTCTGCTTCTCGGGCTCCGTGCCGCCTTCACGACGCCGATAGTTGGTCTTAGCAACACTCGCATCACTTCATCCACCGACGCGAGCATACATTGATCCTTGGACTGGGGAGCTTTGGGGCGAAGGAGGCGTCGGAAAGGATTGGCGATTGTATCCTGACCACTCAAAGGGCCATGGATCTGAACACTCCGGCACGGTAGGAGGGATAGAAGGAGGTGTCATTATGTCCAAGCTGGGGAACGAGACTGCAAAGTACGCTGCCCCGGTCTGTTCAATACACTGTTTTCATTTGCTCTTAGGGCTGAGCTTGGTCGCGCGACGTGGAAGCTTCTGTGAGTAGTTATCTCCGTCGATAGCTCGTTGTTCTATAATTTGGTGTGTTCACAGACATACCATGACGTTACGATTTCCGGAGGTGCGTGTCAGTTTCCATGCTTTTGAGTCCCCACAAAGGTTGCTTTTTTTGTTCCAAACTAGCAACCAACACCCGATGAACGGGAGGCTCTCAGTTCCTTTATGTACCTTGCCTCGCGACTGTACCCCTGTGGAGAGTGTGCCTCTGAATTTCAGGAGTTGCTAAGGAAATTTCCGCCCCAGGTTCGTACATGCATAATATACTTGTCATACGCTTGGTCTTCGGTCATTCTCATGTTTAATGTGACGTGGCGTAGACCTCGAGCCGGCGTTCTGCCAGTTTGTGGTGAGTAATTGTTTCTCTGTTAACCTCTCGATTGCACTGAGTCATTAATCGTCTTTGTACAAACACCCATCCGCGTTCGGTGCTTCAGGCTTTGCTCCGTGCATAACGAAGTAAATATCAGACTCGGTAAACCGGTATTTGACTGTGCAAAGCTTGACGAAACATACGATTGTGGTTGCGGAGACTCGCCCATATCATTAACTGCAACTACAAATTACGAGACTGCGGCGCTGGAGGAAAAGAAATCTGAAGCTATGGATCTGGAGTGGGACAGTGCTAAGGATGATGTTACTGGTGTTGAGTTGATCAAAGGTGGGAAACGCTAGAAACCATGCGTCTCGCATGGCACGGGATGAGGTTGGGATTTCCTTGGGATTTATCTTTATTCCCCTCTGGTGGTGATGGTGAGTTCACTGTCAATAACACCTGCTGTGTTATTATGGAGATACCCCAGCGAATTCGGGGCTATGATACTTTGTCTAATCATATCGGGATGAAATGTGGAGTTGCTGATTTTGCGTCCGCCATGGCCAGGTTGCGAGGGTGCGTAAGGATGTAAGTACACCTCTGAACCCCTTCTACTTGGTTCCGAACTTGCCCATCGGGGGGTTCTGCAAGTTTCCTCTGTAGCACTGGTGTTGAAAAAAAAAAGTCGCAATCAAGGAACGTCGACTACAGCAGTGGCGGCTGCAAGCAGCGTCCAAATCGCGTTGTAGTAGGCAATTGCAATGAGTATGCTGTACAACAACGAACTCCCTGCCCCAACGGTGCAAACATTGACAACACGAAATGGTCACTGGCTTCACCTGTGACACCGTCCGTGCCAAAAACACCGCGAAAACAATATAGGGAAAGGCTGACTAGCCAATGAAACTGTTGAGGTGGTGGTGCGCCGTCATGTTCCGACATTCCGACCAGCTCCTTGAGCCCCACCAGTTCTGAGGACAACCCGAGGTGGAGGTACCGCAGATCATTTGTATGCGGCATGACACTCTCTGACCTCACACGAGCGTATGCTTCCTGTCTCCTTGGCGATACCGAGGCACCAAGCTCGGAGAGATGACGAGTTTCCATCGGTCACATGGGAGTGATCTTGGCCGAACCGTTTGAGTCAAAATTGAATCAGGCCTGCGGGAGGATTGGAGCATAGTGGAGGGCAGTAAAGAATGACGGTGAGCCAGGCATCGGGGGTTATGGTGCGTCATACGCCGTGGCTAATCGTGTTGAATGACGGAGCCACATATCTCCATCCACATTAGCTAAGAGTTTAACACAAGAGAGATGTTACCATTCACCTTGTTATCTGGGGTTGTTTTGCAGTGAATCTTTGTGCTAAGTCCTGCGTATTTTAACTGTGGGCTTGGTCATTGAGTCGATGAAACACACCATGTAACGCCCATGACTTTTGGTGCTTGAAGAATCGATTTCCGCTGCCCGTACAACCAACTGATAGCAACCCACGCGAACTTCAGTAGTGACCAGGTACGAAGAAAGGGGACGGAACCTGAACAAAACAATCATGTGCACGAAGCCGCCTTGACAGTATACCCCGCATTGGGATTTGGGTGACTATCACTGGGCGAGCCTCGGCGTGCAATGACTCGCTGTGACGATCTATGTACTTACCTTGCTCTTGCATCCTGCGAGATCTACTTGTCGGGATCTCTTTCTGATGTTCGCCGAGCGCGCCTGGAGCCGCCGCTGTCGCGCCGAAGCTAACTTCATGTCACCGCCGCACTGGTCGAAAAGGCTTGTCGAAAACTAGCATCGTACTTACAGCTGGAGGTATATGAAGGCATGGTGCAATTCTTACAACCTGTAGCCCTCTTGCAAAGATGCAACTCTCGGCGACATTCCTTCTCCTTGCTTTTGCTGCATACGTACGTGCGGGGTGTACGCAATGCCCGCTTACGGTGGATGGCCAGGCGTTTACTGCTTTGTGCACATGGCCCGATGGCCAAAACTTTTGCCAGTAAGCCACTGGTCCATGTCGCCATGCACTCGAGCGGGGTTACCGATGCATAGTTTTATTCAGATACACCAGGCCCAGCCTGTTCTTATTTCGTGCGTGTGGCACGACCGCGGTTCATTTCTTGTGCACGACAATATCTAATGACAAGCTCATGGCAGATCTCTGGAGAATTTGCGGGTTTCAGCAATAGCGACAACAGCGTTGACGGGTGCCCGATTACTATGCCCCTAACCTCGCGGCGCCGCGTGCACACTCGCTGGACTTTGAAACGTTGAAGGTTGGAGTGAAGCTGAAGGACCTCGGGTCCGATTTCAAACGGTCAGATTCGGTCAGTTGAAGTAGGTACCGTATTGCATTAGTATCTATTACCCTTGGCAGTTGTAGTAGTAAGTACCTCTGAGAGTGTTGGACCCCAGTCAAGTTTAGGTCAAGTCCGCGCAATTATTGAAGAAAACAAATACGACCCACAGGCAATACAAAACAACCATGCATCAAGACTCCCTCACCACAACCTTGCAACCATCTCCAATAGGGAGGCAGCCGTCCCTGAGAGAGTGAGCGTCCACTCCTCATCGAATCCGACCCTCCTCGTAAGGCCTCTTGCAACGCTGAGCACGTGTCTATCCTGCGCAAACGCCAGATACGCGATCACCACCGCCATGATATCAGCCTTTCTTCCCCTTGGAGCGACGACCACAAGCCTCGTGGTCGAAAACCATCTGGGTAAAACTGGGACTTCATATTCCTCGAGAGGCATCGCAAGTGCTATCCAATCGCGTGCCGCGAGGAGCTGGCCAGGCGAGAGAAGCATGTACTTCTCAGTGGCTTGAGGGAGAGCAGGAACGGTAAGGTGAAGTTTGCGCAACTCTCGACCAGCCCAAGTCAGTTCTTCGGACCAACTACCAGCAATTGGGTATCCGCCAGCTGTGCCCACGGATGAGCTCGATCCAGGGGGAACCACTGTAATCTGCAAGATGTGAGTGAAATGGTGGTTCGCCAAGGTGCGCAGGGCGGCGGCTTCGTCGGCGTTGTCCGCATAAGCGACGTACAGATTGTCTTCGACCAGATCCAGATGGTTCTTTTTGCTGGAGGACTGCCCTGGGACTACAGGAAGGTTCGACTGAATCTCTGATAGAGATGAAGAAGCAGTGCTGTAGTGAGACCCCGTGTCCTCGTCCGAGTCCACCAATTCAAAGTCATAGAATTCTTCGTCAGACAACCACTCAGAAGTGACGGAGTTCGGAGTTGGCGGGAGAACAGGGGTATACTTTGTAACGACTTTCCGGTAAGGGTAAAGCGGACGCTCCTGAAGAGTGGTCCGAACCGTCAATGTGACCTTGCGGCGCTCCCGCAGGGACAGATCGTGTTTAGGGCAGGGTGACGTGGTCGACTCGCTGGGATTCGACGACACGACGGGTTGCATCTCAAATCGTAAGTATAAGGTTCTTAATCGAATGTGTTATCGAGCGGTGCCTTTGCGTCGTCCGTCGAGGAGTAGCAAGCGGCCGGGTATGAGAATGAAGTGAAATTAGAGCAAGCGGACTTCAGCTCGTGGAGTCGCAGACCGGACGATGGAAGAATAGAAGGAATGTGGAGAAGGGAAATACGGACTGGCCTCTATATGTACCGCTTGAGGGAGAACGGGACCAACCGCCTTACTACGGAGTGGAACATGGTGGAAAGCTGTCGTAACGGCTTTCAACGGTGCTCCAGTCACATCTCCACTTCAACCCATTACCAAAGGCACTGACGAAGCTTGAAAGGTGGACAACAATGGTGCTCGTGGAGTGGTGCCACAACTGCTTTGTCTTCGAAAGTTTCCCCAGTCCGCTTTTCATGTTATCAATGAAACGTCGTTGATAAACTCATCGTGTCATTGTCCAGGTCCCTTATGCGTGCGTACCGACCTGACCTGTGAAACCGCATGAGCACCGTTGTCAATGCCTGCCTTGAACGTAGTGTGATAAACCAAAAACGAGTCCTTTGACAAGCCAGTGTGCACCGCCACCGTCTGTAGCGCTCTCCGAGTCACCACATACACCAACGATCAATATTCAATGGTCAGACCGCAGTTCAGAATATGAACGAAACACCGAGCTGAAGCATTAGCAGGCAACTGGTGCCTACCTACCTCTCCCAAGACGTGCGTACGATGACAGCGTGTCCTCACTGACCCTCTCGGGCCGGCGAGTAGAGGACGGACACACTACCAAGACACCTCACGGCGGCACACTCACAGTCTACTCTTCTTCCTCTGTCGCCCAGGAATCAGCCAGTACTTACACGTACTCTTATGCCTATGGTCCAACCGGCCTTGCCGGCCTCTTCAGGAACCACTACGCTGCAGGTTGTGCGGTATTTGCTTCAGTAGGGGGCGTCTCGTTCGGATACGATCAGGGTGTGATATCGAACGTACTCGTTATGAAAGACTTCGTTTCAAGATGGCCTGTTGGACCATGGGAGAAGGGTATCATGAGTGAGTGCACGTGCTCCCGGTGGAGACCCCCCATCTTTCGTCTTGTGCGTGAATAAATACGTTGACACGGTGTGTGGTATTATCTTTCTTCTTAGCCGCTGTGCTTGAGCTCGGTGCACTCTTTGGAGCACTTCTGGCGGGTGTATTTGCGGACAAATACTCAAGAAGACGTTCCATATTCCTTGCTTCTTGTAGGTGCCACCTCACCGCCTTGCTCGTAAGACGTGAACAATGATCCAACTTGAACGCTACCTAGTGGTTTTCTGCATAGGGTCGGGCTTTCAGGCAGGTGCACAGTCGCTCAATCACCTCATCCTCGGCCGCGCCGTCGGCGGCTTAGGTGTCGGCGCATTAAGGTAAGCCATGGGAAGCCTCATTCCCCTTCGTATTCACGTCCAGCTATATACTTATCGCCGACTCCGACACTTCAATCCGCACCCGGAACGCTAGCATGCTGGCCCCGCTCTACATGGCTGAAATAAGTTCTCCTGAACTCCGCGGTTCTCTTATGGCCCTCGAGCAACTCGCTATTGTCTCTGGTGTCGTATTCGGGTTTTGGGCCGGTTTCCTCACACGAAATGGTATGTGCGTTGGATCTCCGCGTCTTCCTCTTCTTTGGATAACTTACCACTGGTTTGGACCTTGTGCGAACTCGGCATATACACTATGCAGTGCCAGGTTCGGCATCCTGGCGCATTCCCCTCGCACTGCAGTTCCTCCCCGGCATATCCCTCTGTTTAGGGTGTTTCCTTCTCCCACCCTCCCCACGCTTCTTGGTTCTCAAGGGAAGGTTGGATGAAGCTATGCAGTCACTTTCTAAGCTTAGACTACGTACGGCCGCGGAGGCCCCGCATGATCCATTACTCCAGGTGGGGTTCTTTCTTTGCCTTGGAGACCCGGGCATTGAATCTTGGCCGTGGTCTTGCCATATTTAGCTGGAATTCTTAGAGATGCAGGTAGACGTTGCCCTCGAAACCCAGTGCTCGGGCACGAATGACGGAGAAGGGTCGGCGAATAGCTGGAGAAGACTCTTTCGTCGGGAATACTTTGATCGGACCTCCATAGGGATCATGATCATGTTCTTTCAGCGTACGTCATCCACATACCTGGTCGGTTTTTGTGGGCCCATCACCACCTACCTGCCACAGAGTGGAGTGGGATTAATGCCCTGTTATACTACGGTCCGACGCTCGTCACGAGTGTCGGTCTCGAGGGCGATTTAGTGACGTTACTTGTGTCGGGCGGTATCGGGGTTGTACAATTCTTGGCTGTGATACCTGCAATTCTTTACCTGGATAGGCTGGGTGAGGGTTCTTTTTCTCTGTCTGCTTTACTTTCGGGGACATTGAGGGCTGATATAACTGAATATCCGCCATACATCCGCTGCGCAACGTCTCTTACCGTCTTTTCTTGGTGGTAACGGACGAGTGTAGGTCGTAAGCCTTTGCTGAGAGGTGCGCGTTTTCTACCACCTTTCTTCCCTGGAGTGGTCGTACGTATTGTTGAACTTGTCATGTCACTCTGAGCAGGTGGCAGCGCGCTAATGACCTTGTCTCATATCGTTATCGCCATACTCGTACGTCGTTCCTGTCATTTGCTTCCTGTTTAACTATTAACGGAACGTCGTGTGATGTGTGGCGGCAGATCCATCATTACGAAGGGAACTGGCCTGCTCATTCGTCCGCAGCATGGCTGGCTGTTATGTACGTCGGTAGCCTTCTCCGTATGTCCTATCACCGAAGTTAACTCTAAACCGTTTCTCCCATCATAGATGCATATACACCTTCACAGCAGCGTACGGAGTGAGTTTCGGTCCGATCGGTTGGGTACTGCCGAGCGAGGTATTCCCACTTTCGATGAGGAGTAAGGGCGTGTCGCTAGCGACAGCCTCGAACTGGATTAATAACTGTGAGTGTTTTCATGATGGACTATATTTTGTATCCGAACGTTGATAGCTGGTTTCGACATTTTTGACGCTGACTTTCGTTGTCTCCACCTGCCGAAATGACATACTCATACGTAATTGACGCCTTACGGCAGTTCTGATCGGTCTTGTCACCCCACCGATGATTCAGTCGTCTGCCGGGTAGGTCATGTCTCTCACTTCTCCCGCTCGGTTTTTTTCCACCCCCGAGCTAATATTCCGTACATATGACGTGACCAATGACCCCTCGGTCGCTTTAACCGTGCGAAATACACGACCACAGAGCAACTTTTTTTCTCTTCGGAACGGCATGTTTCGCGGCACACTTTTGGAGTACGTACTTCGTCCCCGAGACTGCGGGTATCTCGCTCGAGGAGATGGATGCCGTGTTTGGTACAACGGCAGGGAAAGAAGACCGAAAGGTCAAGGTAGAAGTGAGTATTTCTCGTTTTTTCTTCTTTTGGTCTTGGCATTGGGGCGATAGGGAAGTGAGTATTCGCGAGAGAATACCAAGGGTCGTATAAAATCCAGGTGCCTTCCAAAGAGAAATTCGAAGTGACTGATGCGGGGATTACATTTCTTTAGCTCGAGCAGGACTTCGGCATACACGATCTTGTCAGGGGTCTCGTCGAGCGATCCGACTAAACGTCGGTTCTTCTGGCTTTAACTATCCTTGTCGTTACCGAGCTCGGCAAGGATTAGTCGTTACACTCGCCCATCCACCTGACCTTTCACGAGGGTTCGCCACTAGTATGTACGGAGTAAGTCTTGGATTCGCTTTTACCGCAAATAGTGCGATCAACCCGACTCGGACACTGGAACACGAGTGGGTTAGGACGAATAGGCGCAGATCACGGAGGAGCAGATTTACATTGATACTAGAACTCACCGTTAGCCATACATACCCACTTCCTGACTAATTAATGAATAACTGCAAGATGATTGTACCAGATCATGAGAAGCCGTCGGCGTCGTCGCATGGCTTTCCCCATGACTATGATTTTAGGGTATATGCGGTCAAGGTGGACTAATCAACTGTACCATAGGAAGAGGAAATTAGATAGTACAACATCATACTGGCACCGTACATTATTTCCTGAGCGGTCGGTGAAGGGGAAAGGAGCGGGGAAAAGACAAGGAAGTAAGAACGAGCGGTTGCTTACGATGCCAAATAAATAGAAGGAAAGAAGAAAAAAAAGAGCGACAGGAACCCATGGTGGGTCTATTATACCGAGAGGATCTTGACGGATGACCTAGGGACCCCAAGAGTAACAGAGGAACCACAACTACACGGTAGACTTGACTCGCTTCCGCCCCGTCAATGTAGAGTATGCACTCGAGATCTTCCGGAGGGTTCTACCGGGAGATTTTGGTGTGCTAGGAACGTGTAGATTATCCACCACATCGAGCATACCAAGTGGTGGCGGAGGGGGCGGAGGAGTTGAAGGAGGGAATGCATAGTAACCAGAAGCAGGGAACGTAGGAATGGGAATTGGAATCGTGTGCACGTGTGTCGTACTCGTGTTCGTGTTAGTCGCACCGGCAATCGCGCTCGCGACGTGGGGAGGCAGAGGCACCGGGTCAGATATTTCGAATCGTTGCTTCCTGGACTTTTTGCCTCCTGGCCCTTGAGAGCGCGACCTAGAAGACGAAGGAGAGTGGGATGGAGATGACGCGGGAGACTGCATCTGCGTATGAGCCCGTGACTGTGGATGACATTTCTTCCGGTTCGCATCCCGCGAAGCCGACGTGGTGGGCTCTCGTCTGCCCTTCTTCTCTCGGTCACGCGAGACTGGAAAGTAGTGGACCGACTCATTCGGGTTTGAGTAGAGGATCCTCGCTTCCGAGGCCGCAAGAACGTCGGGAAGGTCCCCTCTGCCCATCATCAACCCATTGGCCGTCGGTGATAATGGCAACGAGGATGGCACCGATGACGTTAATATAAGGTCAATATGATGCGTTTCATATGCGGAGGGAGCGAGCTTAGGGGGCTATTAATATTAAGAAATAAAGCACTCCGGTCAGTTGAAATCCGCGGGAGAACAGGAAGGGAATAAGAAGGAAAAGGAAATTTAACCCAGAGAACCAATGTCATAGGAACAGAAGCATCCGAACGATCCCAAAAGAGTGACCGAGGAACTCACCACTTTTTTCTCATGAAGAAACGGTGACGGGACGGCATCCACGGTCCTTTTCCTCGGCACCGCATCTAGGCCTATCATATCTTCACTGTCCGCCGAAGACGGTGAGGAAGGTAATGGCACAGCGGGTGCCGACGTTAAGGTGGTTTGTACTGGTGGTGGACGTTTCACTGGTTTTGATCGTTGTGGTGACAGAGGGGGGGATGGAGGGATGTAAACATCCCGATCTCCGTTCTTCCTGCTCTTCTCGAGCTCATTCATCTGCTTCTCGCCCACCGCTCCCACGTTCACGCCCATGTCCACGACGTCAACGTCCAGCTCAACGGCTTCCCACTGATGACGCCGGATTTGCTCATCCTGTACAGCAGCGGCCCAGCAGATGTCTGAAAAGCAATCCGTCGGCGAACGAAGGAGCCGTTCGTCGAGGGCGTCGAGGCAACTGGCGTCGAACCCGGCATCGCGCAAAGCACTATCAAGTGCGATAAAGGAAGGGGATGTGGGGGACCGGGGTGATGAGAAGTTGTCTATGGGATCGGCAGGGTTTCGTTCCGCATCTCCATGGTGCTGGTACTCAGGCATAACGAACGTCTCGTCAGTTGGCACGCCGGAGCCCGCACTCCTCCAAATGCCCTCCAGCGGGGAAGGTCGTGAGCGTAGATGTGGACGGAATTCGTCGCCCATGACGCAGAACGCGTTAAGCTATTACCGTCTCGTCAGCGTGTGGCCGCCCCGATAAGAGCGAGAGATAGACATACCGGAGAGTCGAGAACGAGGTCGTCTATACCGGGAATGGATCTTGGCATGAAGGAATATGTACGTGCGTACTTATCGCGAGGAGTACATCTATCGACGGAGAAGTTCGTCTCGGCCAAGTTCATCGCTCCTACAGCTTGGACGTCAGAAGGAGGAGAAGGGGGGGAGTACAGGGTTAGCCCTGATACGAGATACTAGTGAATTTTAATATACGCGCGGAAGACCCGAATTGACGGGCGTCCAAGACGAGTAGGCTGGGAGCACTGGCCGTAACGTTGCCGGCATGATAAGGGCCTCCCTGTGTCACCGCAATAACCACCGGGGCTCCCGAATCTGCAAACGTGCGCTTAGTGCACACCTCCAATCAGAGACACGGACCGCCGTGTCAGAGCCGTTCGTCATTAATTGCGACTTATGCGAACGTGAACGGTACATAATCTCACTAAATTGTGGCTCGTTTGTCGGGACAGTTGAAAGCACGCCTCGTGCCTTTCATCGACCCTGAAACAATTAAATACATACGCTCTGGAGAGCAGCACCGACAGATTCGGCCTTACAGTCCTCGAAGAGCTTCGCTAAGTACCGATGGGCCTGGTTTTCTTTTCGTAGCCTGTTTCGACGGCTGTAAGCTATTCTGCGGTGGCGATTACGGTTCGGGGCTGTGATACGAGTCGATGATTGGTGCAATATTATTTCGAGTCCGCCAATAATGAACCCCCCTGTTAGACTAATTGCAAATTTGCAGTCAGCCGCTATCATTCTTGAGAGTGAAACCAATTAGTAGCACGGTCCGAACTGGTTCCAAACTCGAGTGCGACTACCAAGGAGCTCGCATGGGGTGAACACAAATTTTTTCTCTACTACATAATCGGGACTCGAGAAATGCATTCTACGGCTATTACCCTGAACCATCGAGGCGGTTCAACCGGCGGTTAACCGTCAAAAGTCGTGTACCTCAGCAGTCTACTGGGAGCCGTGGATGCTGCCCTCGATCCGTAGATCTTCCGGTACTGTACACACCTCCATGCTGTCTTCTGTTCAGTTATTCCGTTCTTAAATCCGTTTACGGTCCAGCTCGTTCTGTTATCCAAGTTCATACAGGGGCGCAAGGAGCTTACCATAACGAGGTTCCCGTATTGGACCCGAACAGTTACCAGGACGAAAGGAAGAAACGCATTCCGCTACTGGGGTAAGCATGGGGAAGCCCTGGGTCCGAAGCCTGGCTCGGACGATGTCAGGGTCTTAGGACTGGATTTCAGTCATTGGGTCTGGCCAGCGACAGACCACAACCTAATCGAGTTGCAGCGACGTTATGTTCAACTACTCGTACTTACAACTGGCAAAAGATGTAAGTAGTGACGCTGCAGGAGAAAAAAAAGTTCCATAGAGGACCACCACACTGGATCAGGCAGGTATGTGCCGTACTACCCCTTTGTCCGGCAGTGCTTCTCAGCATCGAAGACAGCACTAGGACCTTCAAGACGTCGGTTACAACACGGTGGAACACACATTCCACTTTGTTGGACTCATGTTAACGAGGTCATGGAGCCACGTCGCACGCCCGCATGCCCCTATTACAAAGAGTCGCAGCTAATTGGCACACACAGCATCCATTCGAGCGTCAGACTGCGGGTGGGCTGTGTTGTTCCGCATGTGAACGTATGGCAACCAGTTCACTTGCGTGACAGACTATGGCGAGCACCGCAATAGAGTGACAGTCTTCCAAACAGAATGGCCGAAGGTACACGAGGTATGTGTCTTTCCACTGATTCCAGTTAACACCATTTTAACATGACCAGTGCAGAGTTAAGTTCGTAATTCGGCATATCAATCAATGATCTTGAACGCTGGATCTTGGCACACATCCGTGATGTGCCGTGTACAACCAGTCACCTGCTGACAGTGAGGTCTCAGTTGATACTTGATCGTGGTTTTAGGTGTGCCTGCGGAAAGTTGACGACAGACACCCTTGCGAAAAGGTAAGCTGGCAGTTTGTCACTTCTGTCAACGTCGGAACTTTTCTTCTGCACACCCCGGTTCGCTGATGTCGGGCCCAACACAGTGGGCATCGCTCACATCCCGCGGTGTTGCAATGTTGGGGGGTTACAAGACATACGGAGTTAACCCGTGTATCTCAGTGAACTTTACCCCATAGTTTGCTCTCCATGACACCCATCAGTGGCTCCCGCAACTTTAGCTGTTTCACAAATCTTAGCAAACAATGACAAAACCCCTTCCCTCATCAGCGGCTGCCTTCTGGATAGTATGTTGCGTTCTTAACATCAAACGTTACCCTCGATGGATCGCGACTTCGGCGAATGTCATGGTTTAACGGTATATTCCCCCGTAGTCAAGGCTACAACACAGAACACTGGGTATATGACGATATCTGCCGTATGGTAGTGCTTTATGCTAATCGCCGCGGTATCCGTCCGAGGATCATCTGTGTTCTCGGCCTGTACAAAAATGGGGTCTACTTCTTCAAGCTAGAATCAACGCTACGAAGCATTCCTGTATGGTAATCATGCGATGCCACGCAACCATCCTCGACAATGAGTAGGCCCAACTAGGACGATTCTGATAGGGGTGGGATGGTCAGTGGTATTGCATGCTTTTCGCCTCTGAAGGCAGGATTTACGATATTAATATGTCTACATTTGCTAGCTCCTGGAGCTAGCCACCTACTTGAGTGAATGATCCCCTATAGGCTACTGCAGGACAGCGTTCAGCAGGACAAACTGGAAGTTAACATGCGGCAATGCACGCCACTTCAACAAAGACCTCGCGAAAAACGAAAAGTACGATGTAGTTCTTCTGTCGAGTGACTTTCGAATGATAAGTTGGTGGAATTTATGGATGGTACCGGGTTGAGGTATTCAGCTAGAATAGAGCTGTGTCCAGTAGACACGACGATTGAACATTGAATCCGTAATCGAGCCAGTGGTCAGTCAAAGCACAGAATTACAGGCTTGCGGGGAGATCCAACACCTACGCTAAAGGGTGTTAGGCCAAGCTCAATGCACCCATTCAAGTCTATAGAAAGAGACAATGAGCATCAGCTGAACATACAGTGAGTGAAAAAACGTGTGCAATGTTTGGCTGTTTTGTACTAAGTCCAGTGTAGTGCCATGAGGCATGGGAATCCTGCTTAGCCTTGGTGAGGTGGGTGGTAGTACTTGCTCTTGGCTACAAAATGGTCCCAGGGTCATGTGATTTGGTGCAGTAGTCATTGAGATATGTCCATTATAAAACAGCTACACCATTGCACACGTTTATTCACTTTTGAAAAGTGAGGGGTATTTGGGGAATATCAGTACTTGGTATAGCCTCCTTTTGCTTTAATCACTGCCTCCACCCTCCTAGGCATGCTTTCAATCAACTTCTGACACTCTTCAGCTGGTATATTGTTCCACTCCACCTGAGTCCTCTCCCACAACTCCAGTATTCCCTTGGGAGGATGCTCATACTCTGCAAGCCTCCTCTTGAGGTAACCCCAGGCATGTTCTATGGGGTTGAGGTCAGGGGACTGTGCAGGCCATACCATAGTCCTAAAATCCTGCTCCTCTAGCCACTCCTTGACCTGTTTGCAGGTGTGCTTGGGGTCATTGTCCTGCTGGAAGATGATGTCAGGAGGATGGAGACCATAATACTCAAGGGAATCTTGTAGTTCATCCTTCAAAATTTGGAGGTAGAGGTCTCCGTCCATCCTACCATCAATCTTGGTGCCATACCCAACACCCTCCCAGGTCATACAGCCCCACATCATGAGAGACCCTCCTCCAAACTTCAGTGTCCCCTCTACTAGCCTATCATTCAGCTTCTCCCCTGGCTTTTTCCATGCCCATTTGTGCCCATCTGACCCCAGGTGATTAATTTTAGTCTCATCAGACCATACCACCCTCTTCCAGTCCTCCAAAGTCCAATCTTTATGGGCATAGGCAAAGTCCAACCTTGCCTTGCGATGCTTGGCAGAGAGGATAGGTCGTTTTCGCTTTACCACTGCCTTCATACCAGTCTTCTTCAGGTGCTGGCAAACAGTATTTGGGTGGAGGGGCTGGTTGATGACATTGGTGAGAGTTTTGGTCACCTGCACAGCATTGTCTGCCTTCTGAGTTGAGATGAGGTGGATGGCATGGTGGACATTAGCAGGGGAAAGCTTGGATGGATGACCTCCAGTGGACTTCTGCAGGCTGGAACGCTCCTTGGAACGAAGTCTAGAGATGGTAGAGTGATGTAGGCCAGTACTGGAGGCAATAGAGGAAGGAGAATGACCAGAATCAAGCATAGTGAGGATAGTATTCCTTTGGGTGGAGGAGATGGATCTCATGGTGGTAAAGGTTGGAAATAAAGAAGCATGTGAACTTGTTCAAACTCAGACACAATGTTTATATGTGTATCTTTGTTTGTAGGACCAAACAACCACAATTATCTCTTCATTTGACTCAGATTTTACTTCCAGCCCAAAAGTGAATAAACATGTGCAATGGTGTAGCTGTTTTATAATGGACATATCTCAAGGACTACTGCACCAAATCACATGACCCTGGGACCATTTTGTAGCCAAGAGCGAGTACTACCACCCACCTCACCAAGGCTAAGCAGGATTCCCACGCCTCATGGCGCTACACTGGACTTAGTACAAAACAGCCAAACATTGCACATGTTTTTTCACTCACTGTACATGAAGTATCTAAGGCTTTATATATGGCGAGAGACAAAGAGAAACTGAAAGGGAAGAATAAGGGAGAGAGAAACAAAGGATGACAAGAGGTGAGCTCCGAGGCAGAGCGAGGTCTTACATCACAAAAGTTCCCGAAACAGGATATTACCTGATATAGGTGACATGGCATGACAGCCTCCGGCACTTCCCGTTGCTTCGTGAGAAAGTGGTGGCGATGATGTCATTGTCAGCTCCGGCGGCGAGTGCAAAGATATATCACGTGTCAGCCAGACCCTTCATTCCACTGAACACTATCATGTAGATACTGTCCAGAGATTGACAGACATATGAAATATTATACACAGGCTATATTGAGATTATGGTGATCACTGTGCTGTCTTGAACGCCAGTCCTCCCTTTGTTGGCCAAGCGTCTCAGCTCGGCTTTTACCTTCATGTGACACAACACAGTCACAAGTCACATCTCGTTGATCCTTGCATGCATCGAGTTGCCTTCCAAGTTCGCCCCTTTCCTCCTGATCGCTTTCTACCTCAGAGCTCGCTTGTGGACACCTGCCAACGCATATCTTTCTTGTCGGTTGAAGAACCCCATCAGACCGTGTGGCATGGGCAAAATGTAGGAAAGTCAGATTCGTTCTCGCTTCGAACCTATCCCTGTGTTCGCCATCTGCAAGGTATGTAGCACATCGTGCCTGATATCACCTGACATCACAGCACTGACTTGTACAACGGTCTCTGGGGATGCGCCCTTACATGCTGCAAAGCCGGCACTAGTAGTGGAACAGACAACTGCAAAACGATGTGCAGCCAGAAAGTCGAGGTAGGAAAATGAAAGCACGCAACCACGCATATAGTCTGCAAGCCATATGTTGATGTCCATTTCCGGGTATATGGACCTGACCTGAAACATCCCAGAGATGCAAATCGCTAAGATCGTTCACCCCTGCGCATGGAGTCTACTGCTCATTGGCTCGTACTCTACACTGCCGTTCCAGACCCTTGCCTTTACCTGTACTCCAGGGACTCGCAGATATCACCACCACCACCAGCCTCCTCAAAGCCATGGATAGAGCCCATATATTCGAAGAATTCTGGTGAGTACGCCCACCAAGAGCCGCAAGATCATCTCCCTTGCTAGCCACCCCCAGCTTGTCCTTGGGCGGTGAACATGCCGAGGTTGGTCGTACATCAAGATATCAGCACCTCCAAATGGAGAAATCGATTGTTGGCCGATAACAGCTGCATGTATGCTTTGTGCGACCAAGAGCAGACGCGTCATACGTGAGGTGAGGTCACTCGTGGCGTTTGCCTTATGGAGTGAGACCCCAGGTCGCTCATGTCACTATTACACAAGATGCCCGGATCTTCTAATTATACCAACAGTCATGGCAGTTTTGGGGCGAACGCAGATGCCACAAATGAGTCAAAGTGGGATGTCATATCGAGTTTGATGAACGGGCTGTGTACTTTATGTCGTAAGTTAACCATTCCGTCATTCATTGGTATTTCCTCTTGAAGTTCCGGGATGTGCGAGTTTATTCCCATCCCCTTCATCGAACCCATCAACTCTGACTGACCTCTCATTTATCATAGTGAAAATCACCCATCATGTTACCTCCCTCATCAGCAGTGTCCTCCCTAAATAACTCGAAGTATCTTACTATGGTGACAACAACACCGTCGGCAAGTACCAGCCCCCACGGTTCACCAATGTCGTCATCGACAGCATAGCTTTTGCAGATGTATCTCCGCATTCCGTCTCTCAAGATGGGACGTGTATGGCTACCACGATACGAACTTCGTGACCGCTAACATGTCCAAAAGACTGTGCGTGGGAGAGCACCATCGCGAAACCCACATCCCTTCCTTTGACATCATCCACCAAACCAACCCAATGCTCCCAGTATGAGGTTGACACCCAAGCCTTGATGTTCTCTGCATAAATTCCACAAATAGAGGGTCTCTCAGGTATGTTTCACTCATTTTTCATTATACTTATGGCTTTGAGGTTTTCTTCCGCTCCGCCAGCATTGCTACGTGGTAACTCATTCAAGTGACGTTTCTCAACTGTGCCACATACTTATTCCTATCGTGTTTTCGTGGGCCTGGTATTGCTTTCCCTTTTCGCTATCATTCGCTCTCTGGTGTCGTGTTCACGTCTTGGACCTGGATGTGGGTACATGTACACCTGATCATACCTAACAATACTTTGAATGTCTTTAGTAGATGCACAATATATTGGGCTCCATTGAATGACAATTGGGAGCTGAGCATATCTGAGATGTCTGATAGATGGTGACCATCTAAACTACTGTTAAACCTGGTTTGTATCAGTGATTCGCATTTCCTAATCTTGCCAGATATTCAAGCCTGAAACATGGCAAATCAGGATACCTCCGACAGTGCAGAGACACCTGACATGTGCTATATCTAGTAATATATTCTCAGATCTGGTTTAGGGAATTTTTGTGATGTAATCCCAGGCATTACGAGTTGCAAGTCGTTACATTCGCCCTCCTGATCTTTGCAATGAAGATCAATTAGTCGTGAGATTGTGGAGTTCGCAAAATGGGTCGTTAGCTGGTTCGTTAAGCATCGCGAAGTTCTGTGCAGAAACATCATTGGCGAGAGGACCGTTCTGCTCGAGTCGCCGGTCTTATGGAAATTGTGAGCACTGGGCGTCCTCCACATAGAGTAGGTTCGTCCGTTTCTCCGTTGCGCCCTCTGCTAGGTTTCTTGATAGTATACGGACCAGGGCGATGGTAGTTTTTGTTACCGTTACTATTCCCCTATCCGACAAAAACTCCTGAATAAGGATATTACCTCATATAGGTGACCCGGCGCGACACCCCTCTGGCACTGGCTGATTCTTAGTGAGGATGACATCGTTGACGAGTGCGAAGTTACCCTTACATCCCATCATCCAAGACATCTCCTCATGGCGACCCTCGATAAAGCCGAGTTCGAAGCCACTATCATTGCCGCTTGCAATAAACACCAGCGTGAGCACTGGGAAGACAAAGATTACCGCAACTGCATATCCATCGATGGCTATTTCATAAAGTTTGGTGACTATGAGACTCTACGGCCCGAAATCCAGACACAACTGCACGTTGCCACCTACGCTGAATCTCTCATAGATACGTCAAGGCCGCGAATAGCGAAAGTTTTGCACTACTTCGAGACGAAAAAAGAGGAGGCATACCTAGTAATGGAGAGGATCGAACTCATACATTCTCCCTTGGACCTCCCCAGGAGGATGCTAGAGGCTATTACGTGGTTGGCGACGGTTCCAGCTCCCAACGGGCACGTACTTGGCCTGCTGGGGGGTGGTCGCATCCGCCACAGCTTCTTCAAGAAATATACTGCCCCTTTTCATTTCCAGTCCGTCCAAGCACTAGAGCACTATGTGAACCAAGTGCGCCCGTGCTTGTATTTTCCCGGGCATCCTCCATCCGCTAACATGTGATCTGGTTCAGGGGCGTACGATACTCCAGAGCCAGTGCCGGCATCGGGAGGATCATATCAGTATTACCAATGAGAGATTGATATTCACACAGCCCGATGTGCATGATAGCAACTTTGGTGTTGACGAGGAGGGAAAGACGGTTCTACTGGATTTCGGCGAGGTAGCCCTACTGCCGGAATCCTTCGCTCGATTCACGTTATCCTCGAAGGAGGAATTTTCCCCCATCATTGAGTCCTTGGGTTTGTCGGGCGAGTCCAATATGGCCTTGATAGGCAAAATTGCCTATGCCTTAGCCATGGTGTCCGACCCGAAGCTCGGTGCATCAACTCCTGCTTGACATAGGTTTACAACTAACATTCGTCGTAGGTCTAGATGCGAACAGCTTTTCTGTGACCAGCAAAAAGCGATAGAGATAGGCCACGGTGTATGTACACTGGCGATTTCCTAGCCAAGCCTAGTAGGTAAACCCCTCTGCTTGCTATAGCATTCAACCCCGTAACTAATTTAGATATATGACGGTAGTATCATCTTCCGCCGAAAGACCTCAGCATCGAAATCAACCGAGATTGAAGTACCTGCCCGTATTAACAAGGAGAACCAACCCCCTTTTCAAGCATCAACAATTGACAATCACACCCCCATACCAAGCCCGAGAGGAAACACCGCTGTAGTGTCTGGCCGAGCCCAGGCAGGCACTGCACTGAGCAAGACTCTCAAGATCGAGAATGACGAGCTACCTCACTTACATGGCTCACATTCGGTGAGATGAAGGGCACTCCTCGATTCCAGGACTTTCTCAAGCACTATACTAACTTCAGCGACTTGTCTGAGGCAAGAGAGCCATGGCATATCAAACATTCGAAGCTGGGGTTCTTCGGGGGTTCTATTATTCGGAAGGTGATTATTCGCCGGGTACTATTAAAAGTAATTATAAGTGATAGAGCAAAGTACGGGTTGCGGGTCGATCCCGCGAGAACTAGCGGACGACTATCTACCTTTCCCCATTTTTACCCATCAACCAACAACCGACCCACAGTAGCACACGCGCAAAGCCGTCGACAGTCGAAAAGTCGGAGATTACTGTAATTACATAACCGCCTCGAAATCTGGCTGCCGGACGCCTAACAGCCACAAGAACAGTCTGCAGTCTGCAGCAGGTTGGTTAGTAGTATATACCATAACGCCAGGATAGGGACTGTGACTTTCGTATTATCACAGTATGTAACATACACAACCATCTCTACCTCATGCAATTATTGCACAGAGGGGTTGGAGCAAGGGGCAAAGGGCAGAGCACTTGCCTTTAGATTTCAGTTGAGACTTTGGTCTTTGGTTGTAGGAGAAGGGTTGTAGTTCTGAGTAAGAATGGTAAGAGATGTATATGCAAAGTTCGCTGCTGTCCTGGTACTATCCAAGGACCTTTATATACATGTGGGCTGTGCACAGACCAGGTGTGCTATCAGCATAAGTAAGACTACCATAAACATAAGTAAGAGGACCTTCCTAATAGGTACAACTCTGTCTTTCTACTAGGAACATGTTTCCGGTAATCCAGTACAAGAGAACACCATAGAATAGTGTAGAACATACTATTCTTAGAATTAACAATCACATGTAAGTGATGATAGCTGGTAACAGTTTCAATGATATTTCAACACTCCCCCTTGCTCTAGAAAGGTCAGAACACCAGGCCTAATGGTGGGTGATTTTCTTCAAACTTTTGCCAGGTTAAGGACTTAGTAAGTCCATCAGCTCTTTGTCGTGTAGTATTGACATATTTGATAACAAATAAACCTTCTTCAACACATTCATGAATGAAGTGCCATTGTATATTGATATGCTTGGAGCGACCATCAGAGACTGGGTTTTCAGCAATGAAGCAAGCACCCATGTTATCTGAATAAAGGATGGTTTTGTCCATTTTAAACGACAATTCATCAAAAAGAATACTGAGCCATTTGATCTGCCTAGCTGCATCACACATTGCCATATATTCTGCTTCAGTAGAAGAAAGAGCAATTGTTTTCTGTTTTCGGGATCTCCACGAAATAAGGGAGTTGCCATAATACATGGCAAAGCCAGTTGTGGAATGACGAGTGTCCTTGTTTGAAGCCCAATCAGAATTGGCAAAGCCATAAATTCGTTTTTTGTTTCCATGATAATGGAGGCAAATATTCAGTGTGGATGCCATATAATGAACAATGTGTAATGCCTGCTTAAGGTGTAGATTGGTAGGATTAGACATGTACTGTGACATTCAGATAACCGAATAAGCAATGTCTGGTCTGGTTCCCAGAGCCATATAAAGTAAAGATCCTATAACCGATTGAAACCTGGAATGAAGTTGTGAATTTGACTGATAACCTTGAGGAGCTTTTTCTGGGATATATCCAGAAGGTAAAGGCATGCAAACAGAGGTCACTTGCTCCAAGCCAAGTCATTTGATGACTTTTTGGACATAGGGAATTTGATCTAACCAAATTTCTTTGGTTTGGTGATTCCTTTTTATCTGGATTCCTAGATATTCCTTTACTTTGCCTAGATCACAAGATTCCCATTTCTTCATGAACTTGTCTTTCTTCTTTTTAATCAACGCTTTGTGTGATCTGAGGAAAAGTCCATCATCCACATAAACCAAGAAAACAACAGTACCAGCTTTTGAGTGATAAAAATAAACACTGGCATCAACTTTTGATTGGAGGAAACCCATCTGAAGTAAAGACTGGTGTAACTCTTTGTTCCATGAGAGTGCTGCTTGCTTTAAACCATAGAGGGCTCACAGCAACTGATAAACTTTGTGCTTGTGACCTTTGACTTGAAAACCATCCAGTTGTTCCATGTATATTTCCTTGTCTAGCTTGCCATAAAGGAAGGTGGTCTTGACATCCAATGCTTCCATTTCCCAATTATGCTGTGTGGCATGAGCTAGTAGGATTTGCACAGTTTCAAAGCGTGCAACCAGAGAAAAAGTTTCTTCAAAGTCTATCCCATACTCTTGGGTAAAGCCCTTGGCTACAAGGCAGGCTTTGTGATGACCATCACTTTTAACAGCATAAACCCATCTTGATTTAACCAGTTTTCTTCCTGGAGGAGAATCCACCAGAGTCCAGACATTTCTTTCTTCAATCAATTTTAACTCATCCTTCATTGTGTCAAACCAAATGGTTTGTTCAGCTTTTGGGAGTTTAAGAACATCCCTAAACTGTTCAGGTACATCTTTAATTCTCACAGCTAACATTGTCATGAAAGATGCCTCTTTGGGTTCTTTGGATTCTGCACCTCAAAAATGCAAGCATTCAGCTCTAGGTTCTTCAGGATCTGGTAAAAAGGGTGAAGGTGGTCTCTGCTCTTTAAAGATCCTTTGATTATCACATACAGTGAGCAACAAAAATGTTGCAATGTTTGCAACATTTTGATTGTTTGAGGTATAAGTTGGGATTGGATGAGGCTGTGCAGATGTGATAAGGGAAGGATTTGTAGCCCTTGCTCTTGGCTTTCCATTGGTGGTCTTTTCAATGTCAGGGGTGTAGTGGCTGTGATTATATGAGCCAATTACTGAGGCCTATGCATTGCAATGTTTTTGTTGCTGACACCATAGTGGATGAAATTGATGGTGTGAAGGATATATTTGGAGCAGAAATGCCAGCTGGTGCTTACATAATATATCACATGATTAATTAAATGGTTTGTCAGTGAACAAACAAAGCCAAACATTGAATTTGAGTGATGTACCCTCTGTCCTGTACCACAACCCAAGAAATCTCTTTTCTTGCTATTCTCTCAGGAAATCTCAGCAACTTCTGGTGTTTGTGGCATTACCATGAGTAGGGTGTGTTCCCAGCGCCACAAGTCCCTTAAAAGGTTGCTAAAATTCATCCCAGCACTGTTTCCCCTGCCAATGCCTGCAGGATCCTGGCACTCATCAGCATTGGGAAAGGTGAAAATGGCAAGTAATTCAGTCTGACACTTCAGGGCATGAAGAATGAACTAATCCCCTCCCAATATGTGCATTTTCACAAAAGAAAATTGGGTATCAAAGTTGAGGTGAGGCAATGCCCTCCTCTGCACACCAGGTGCCAAGGAGGATCAGCGAGACTATGCCCTGTGCTGAACTGTGGATCACTGGGAAAGCATTATTGGGTCATAGGTGACCAATGGGGACACCTAGGGAGAGGTGGAAGGGGAAAAAAATTCTACCCTGGCAGCCCAGTAGGTCATTCCACCCAGAGCCCTTGGAAAGTAAAGAAGGGTTTGACTTCCACCAACCTTGATACTCAATTTTCTTTTGTGAAAATGCACATATTGGGAGGGGATTAGTTCATTCTTCATGCCCTGAAGTGTCAGACTGAATTACTTGCCATTTTCACCTTTCCCAATGCTGATGAGTGCCAGGATCCTGCAGGCATTGGCAGGGGAAACAGTGCTGGGATGAATTTTAGCAACCTGTTAAGGGACTTGTGGTGCTGGGAACACACCCTACTCATGGTAATGCCACAAACACCAGAAGTTGCTGAGATTTCCTGAGAGAATAGCAAGAAAAGAGATTTCTTGGGTTGTGGTACAGGACAGAGGGTACATCACTCAAATTCAATGTTTGGCTTTGTTTGTTCACTGACAAACCATTTAATTAATCATGTGATATATTATGTAAGCACCAGCTGGCATTTCTGCTCCAAATATATCCTTCACACCATCAATTTCATCCACTATGGTGTCAGCAACAAAAACATTGCAATGCATAGGCCTCAGTAATTGGCTCATATAATCACAGCCACTACACCCCTGACATTGAAAAGACCACCAATGGAAAGCCAAGAGCAAGGGCTACAAATCCTTCCCTTATCACATCTGCACAGCCTCATCCAATCCCAACTTATACCTCAAACAATCAAAATGTTGCAAACATTGCAACATTTTTGTTGCTCACTGTATATTTTGAACCTGTTCTTTGACCATTCTGTGGACAGCATCTTGTTTGTGAGGTCTAATGACATGAGCAGGTCTTCACATTGTGGGATGACCATTGGTTGATTAGGCTGAGCTCAAATATTAAAAGGTTGGTGAGGATGATTCAGCCATCATTGAGGTATCTCAGGCTGTTGATTGGTATGTGGATTTGCCCCATTAGAGTTGTCTCGTGATGGTTGATGCAGAGGTCCAGCATCCTGGTCTCCATCATTCTGCAGTGGGTTTTGTTGAAGTGGACTTGGTGGTTGAGATTGGTTTCTCTCATCTGCAGGGTGATCAGGCCCATTATCCATCCAGTTGTTGATTGGTAATGTGACATCATCTGGTTGGTTTGTCACAGGGATCAGGTCGGAGTCATTGGATTTGTTCTCCTTATCTCCATCCATACTACAAAAAGGAAAAATATCTTCAGCAAACTTTGCTGTCTGTGCAACTACAACTTTTTGGCCATGGAGGAAATGATATCCTTTTGTGTTTGGTTCATACCTGAGGAATATCATTTCGAGGGCATGAGGTTCCAATTTATCTTTTCATTGGTCCTTGGGAATCCAAATGTATGCCAAACAACCGAATACTTGGAAGTATGAAATGTCGGGCTTCTTTCCTAAAATCAGTTCACAAGGAGTCTTCCAAAGGGATCGCCACAATGGAGTCCAATTGTAAACATGTAAGGCAGCATTGAATGCAAAGTTCCAAAAGTGTTTAGGAACACAAGCATGATGGCAGACAGATCCAGCTTTCTCAAGGATAGTCCTATTGAAGCATTCTGCATGTCCATTTTGTTGTGGTTGATCTGCTATAGATAACTCATGAATTACACCCTTGGAGTTGAGGAGCATTTTAAACTCTGTTCCCATAAACTCTCCCCCTTGATCTGAATGGAAAGTCTTTAAAAGACAGCCAGTCTGTTGCTCAACGATGGATAACCAATCACAAAAGTGAGAAAGGGTATCAGACTTGAGTTGGAGATAAAGGCAAAAGCCAAAAGAGGAGTAGTCATCAAGCAACATAAAAACATAGTGACTGCGGTAGTAGGACTCCATAGGTAGTTCAAGCAGATCAGCATGGACAAGCTCAAGGGGCTTGAGTGCACATTTGGATGACGCATGAAAAGGATCAGAGGTCATTTTGCCAGATGCACAACCTCAACAAGTTGACATGGGTTTCATGATTAGCTCAGCAGGAAACCCAGAAACATGGCATAGACAGTGTTTGATGACAGACAAGCCTGGATGTCCAAGGCAATTGTGCCAGAGTATAAATTTATCCTCTGATAACATCCCTAGGTTTACAGTTTTAAAGGAACTGGAGGAATGGACAGGTGTTCCATAGAACCAGTGCAACCATGAGGTAGACAAGGTATTGGCCTTGAGGACGACATGACCATCGGGAGTACAGATCACCTCATGTTTTGTAGTAGCATGGCTAGTGTAGCCTTGCTGTAACAAGTGATTTTGTGAACATAGGCGTTTGGAGAAGTCTCCATGTATTACATTTCATAATGTCAGGAAGGTTTGGTTTTCAAGTTGTAAAACAACAGTTCCTTTGCCTAAAAGGCAAACAGGTTCTTTGCCAGCAGTATGCCCAAAGGCAGCAGCAGGAAACTTTCTATAAGTCATAAAGTCAGCATGACAAGGGGTAATGTGATCAGTACATCCCAAGTCTAACATCCACATATAATTTTTAGACACAACATTGCTCATGTGATTGGTTTCCAAATCACAGGGATACAAGTCAAAAACATCATCATTGACACCATAAGAGAAGCCAGAGGCTCCCTGAGTCAAGGTATCTACAGTGGCTCAAAAAAGTGTCCCAATGTTGGGTCATTCTGGAAAGATCTTGCATTGGTGAGGGAACCACTAAGAATGAGGTCATGGGCTTGCAAGGAGTTTGAAAGTACTAGGTCTTGGCTTCACAATGCCACCTAAGTCATGTGATCTGGTTGTCATGAAGATAAGATATGATGATTTTAAAATGGCAACTCATTGGGACACTTTTTTGAGCATGCATCCAATCTGTGGTTATGAGATTCACTATGCCCTCCTACTGTTTATTTGGTCATACAAATAAAGCCTAACTGTACCACATGATCTGACAAGTGGTTCATAAGCATGCAAACAATGCCAAACATCAAATTTAGACCACTAAGCCTCAGTCCTTTGCCACAACTCAAAGAGATCATCTTTCTCACTCATCAGGGTCAGTCTCTCATGGAATCTCATTAAATACCAGTGCATGCCACAGTGTCATCCATTTAACATACTCCAATTACAATGTGTCCCTTCAAAATTCTGCTGGAAGTCAAGCAAATGCTGTTTACACTACTCATGCCTGGGGTGCATTGTCACTACTCAGTACTGGGAAAGCTGAATATGTCAAGGAGGTCAATCTAATACTTCAGGACATGAAGATTGAACTGATCCCCTCCCAACCAATGCATTTTCATCCTTGGAAAGCTGCCATGAAGACCAGGGTAAAACAAAACCCTTCTTTGGACTCCAGAGGTATGGGGAGGGATAGGCTACTGAGGAGGCAGGGTACAGATAATTTCCTTCCATCTGACCCTAGATATCTCCTGTGGCCACTCATAACCCAATGACACCTTTGCAGCCATGTGCAAGACAATTTGGGGTGCAGTCTGGCCAGCTCTCATATAATGCTTGGATTGCAATGGAGCACTTTGCTCTACCTCAGCCTTCATGCCAGCCTTCTGTGGATAACATTGCATGGGCTGGGAGGGGATCAGTTCAATCTTCATGTCCTGAAGTATTAGATTGACCTCCTTGACATATTCAGCTTTCCCAGTACTGAGTAGTGACAATGCACCCCAGGCATGAGTAGTGTAAACAGCATTTGCTTGACTTCCAGCAGAATTTTGAAGGGACACATTGTAATTGGAGTATGTTAAATGGATGACACTGTGGCATGCACTGGTATTTAATGAGATTCCATGAGAGACTGACCCTGATGAGTGAGAAAGATGATCTCTTTGAGTTGTGGCAAAGGACTGAGGCTTAGTGGTCTAAATTTGATGTTTGGCATTGTTTGCATGCTTATGAACCACTTGTCAGATCATGTGGTACAGTTAGGCTTTATTTGTATGACCAAATAAACAGTAGGAGGGCATAGTGAATCTCATAACCACCCTTGGCACCAGTTTTAGTCTGTTCACATGGTCTTCTGACATAGTTTCTTTGCAGTAATGAACCCATCTTGTAGATCCCACCATACATCCGACACTTCTGTGACTTCCAAATATGGATTGCCTGCATTTTGCCCAATCCCACGCTCCCGCGGGCAGGGTTCAAAACACTCATTCCAGGCTCGTTATGAGCCTCGCATAAACTATCCTACATGTAAGTATGCTGTATCAGGTTTTCACGAGCCTTTTTTGAGGTTACCAAGAGCCTCGTGTGAGCTATCCTACCAGGAAGTACCAAGCTACAGAACATTCAGGAGGCCATCCCCTCGCCATTTCCAAACCATCTAGACAGTCCTAAAAGAATACATTGTATTGTCATGTTACACATCCCATTTGTTCTCATTCTTACTCTCACAATGTTCAATGACCCAGCAACATATATTCTGTAGGCCACGAGACATACATGCATGTATCACAACTACTTTATTTTATATATTTCTTTTTTTTTTGGCAATGGGAGGAAAAGTGAGCAACGTGTGCATAGCTGATCAAGGTAAATCTAAACCCGATGTCAGACAATTGAAGAGAAAATAAGGGAGGTGACATACCATGAGATGAATATCATATTTGCATGGGATACATGTACCAAGCTTAGATTGAACGGTTTTCTTGTCCATCTTTATCACCTCCGGAGACATTTTGAGGATGGGTTGTACTGGGCGGGGCATTTGTATTACCATCCAAATGGGAGACGGGGCCAGGGCGCACCAACGGAGGGTGAGGTGGATGGAAAGGATAGTAGAAGGGCTCTCAATATGCGAGACAATACTGCTCACCACTATTTACCATGCCAGGATAGTAGGTGTCATGGTACCGAAGTGCCATGTTATGGATACTGTTGTCCATGTGCTCCGACTCCGGAATAGATGCCAGTGCATGGGCACGAGCATCGGGCAACGGGTATGGATGGCGAAAGGGTTGTGGCATATACGGCATCGGAGCATAGGGCCCTTGCTGCATGGTGTACCAGCTGGCTGCATTGTCGAAATTGTATTGCATGTGGTTGTCGTCCTGGCTCATATCCAGCTGCTGTGCGTGGAGGGGCTGCATAGCCGGCCCAGGAAGTCGATCTGGAATATTTTTGGGCAGCTGAGTATACGGCGGACGAGCGAAAGGATTAGCAGCATCATAGGAGGCAAGGGGGGGTTGGGGAGAACATATCATGTGATGGCCAGGGGCCTCTTGTGGTGCATCACGACTACCGTCAGACATGGTATCACCCTCCAGAGTCTTGTCAACGAGACCTTCCTCGGCAGACAGAAGTTGCGCAGATGCGACAGATAAGGTACCGGTTGCATTAACAGTGGGGAAACGAGCTGGATGATACCTCGTGCGCAGACTAAAGGCATCCTCGGTACTATTTTGCAGCAAGCGGTTCACAGCTGGTCTAGGCTTGGGTCATTGATACTGGTTGTTATGGAGTGGCACTGAAATGGCTGTGACAAAACTTGGATGAAAATATAGATGGGAACTTATGTGTCTGGGTATCTCCCGGTACATTGACTGAAACCTCTGCTGTTTTCTGCTCAACCACTCCAGGTGCTGCTGTCATCTCAACCTCCGGCAATGATATCTTAGGATGAAGTGGCCAAGTCCCAGGAATTTCATGGCACACAATAGTATGCTCTTCTGTGGGGACTGACTCGGAACACTCCCTGCCGGCCTCCTTCATTGTCACTATAGTTACAGGACATCTGATTAAGTAACACATGGAAGTGTGGGGAAAAAAAGTACCATCAGATGATGAGTCGCATGGGTGTGACTGGTTCGGTGGCTCGACAGAAGAGGGAATATCCCAATGCTCCACAGATGGTTGGGAATAGCGCTCAGACGAGGGTTGCTTGCAAGGCACTGTGGACAGTTGGGCATGCTGCTCAATGGATACTCGGCTTGGTTCCACTGTCATATCTACAAGGGTGATTCACAGCACTGATTCTTCATCGGAGGTAGTGATCGTCAGTTGGGGAGATGGGATACGCTGGTTCCTTTGTTTTTGCTCAGCTACCAAGACACGTTTGACAGGCTGCTTTCCCTTCGCCATCCTAACAAGTGGTCGCTCATCACCTGAGTTGTCAGTGGAAATTATCTTGAGCTTGCGGGAGGAGGTTGTGGCCTTCAGTTTGTGTTTACGGGATGATGAGAGCTGCTCGTACTCGGAGTCCACAGAGCTGTTGTGCGAGTCCTGGTCTTCCGTGTTCTTGCCTTTCGTCCCATTCTCATCCATTGGCTTGTAGTCAGATGGAGACATGGAGATAGAATCGCTCGAGATCTCAATGATAGAAGGTCGCTTCTTTCGCTGAGTCGAGGTTATGACAACTCGTGCAAGGTTACATTTGGAGGGCTCTGCACCATGGCCCTTCTTCTGAAGCAAACTCCCATCAATATCCTCAGGCATATCGATTTCGTCAGTGGCTCCAACACTACCAACGACAGCGATCTTTTTTTTGACACGAGTTGCAGCTTTGTTGAGTAGGTGCTTGGGCCCCAGCTGGTCAGTCTTGAGGTTGCAAAACATACGTTTCCCTCAGCTTTTATTGGAGTCGGGTGGAGGGGCCCCACCTATTATAACAGGTTCCTCAGAACTGATTAGTGCAGCTTCACCACCGTTAGTTTATCTTGTTGTGTGCCACACGACATATATACACACCTTTCTGCTGTGGAACAGATCGAATATGCAACCGGCCATCTCCCATGTCATTCAAGGCTGCCAGAAGTTTTGAGCATTCCACTCGTGTGAGGTCAGAGATGCCCTTAGACAAGGTATGAGAGGCGTGCTCTTCGCCCGGAAACATTACTCCCTTGGGCCAACCGACCAAGACAAGCTCGGATGATGCTAAATGATGAAGCATTTGCTTCCATGGAAACAGCTTTCCGGACCCCCATTTCTGACCATGCTCCTCTGTTACAGCATCAGTGGAAGGCCAGACTATGTACTCCGATGCACCAAATAAACTGCACAGACGATGCTTAACTTGCTCGTGATCCTCCCTTTCCTCAGAGCCATCTTGCACCATCCTGTCCCTTGGATCACTAATTTCTTCCACTTCGTCGACAACGCTATCCTTCCTCGGAGTTTCGAAGACTTCATGTACAGCTTGTAGCGATACCATATTACTGCATTTGCAATTAGCGAACAGTGCAGCAAGATCATAAAACTCCTCACTAGACATGTGCCTTGAAATGGCCAATGATCTCATCATCACTGGCGCGACAGTGCTCTGCGAAAAACTCCAATGACATTTAGCGTCCTGAGCAACCAACAATGCGGAAAACTCACCCTCTCTGCACTGGGGGTCATGAAAATGTGGCCAAGTCCACCATCTTGATTAACAACACGTCCGGCCAGGAGATATGTACCCTCAAACCCATGGGCTTTGCTCAGTGCGGTGAACTAGAAGATGTAGGCTATGAGCATTGATCCTGTGCAACAACATCAACCTACTGTGTGGTTGAGATTTCTTTTTGTCTTGTCAAAAAGTTGCTGCTGCTGAGCAATGGTGCCCCCCATGTTCTCCAATTCCTTCACTTCCTTCCAAGTCTCGAGAATCGTTGAATAGGTATCCTTATACTCTTCCTTGAAGAGAGAAAAGCAGCACTTGTGGATATCAGCGGTAGGAGTTCCAGCAACCTGATCACCTTTGGGAAGGCGTGCCAGCTCACGATCCATGTTCTTCGCAAAATACATTGAGTATGTATTCCAGAGGTTGGGTCCATTGCTACGGGAATGTAGGCGAATGTAGCAATCGGATACTTGATGGAAGGGCATTTTTACATGTGCAGCCAGCTTGCTGACCATCTCATCAATCTCCTTGAAACCCTCGGTAAGAACTGCAAGGACAGCGTCGGGGACACGCCCAACTACAGACACCTGATCCCCCTTGTCATTAAATACATCCGTTTCCTCAATACTGGAGGACTCTCCAGATATAGCTAAGGTGCCAGAAGGGGGTGCCCTGATTGGGGAAGGAGAACTGGGGCGAGAGCGAGGGTTCAGTGCTGGAGGCACAATCTTCATAGACAGAATAGTTTCGGTCGCCGGTGGCTGCTGTAGTAGGAATGAGACGAGAAGGTGGAAAGTACAGGTCGTATACATACTGCAATCATTGGATCAACTGGGGGCTCAAATCCTAGCTTGTCGAGAGTCATTGATGGTGCAAGACCAGGCTTCAGGACCCGGCTGAAAGGCGGCAGTGATGGGTGATTGTCTCCAGAGAGGGAACCCCGACGCTCAGTAGCCAGCTCCACCGTTGATGCCCTGAACACGGTCATGCCAGCTGACCGTTGCCATGGAGTCTCCTCGCTAGAATTTGGCAGCCCTTTGGCCACAGACGGCGCGACGTCACAAAAAGGCTTGTTGTTGGGTGGAGAGAGAAACAGATTGTCACACATAGTAGTTTCCTTGTTAGTCGGTAGTGGAGTGGCCTGTTTGGGCAGCTGACTTCAGCAGAAAGAGGCATCATGAACGAGACCAGTATCTTTGCCTGTGGCTTTTATCTTCTGGTGCAAACGGGTGGGCGTAAAAATGATGGGCGATGGCTCGCGACAGCCACCACCAACCTGTACTTGAAGATAGTCATCAGAGGAAGAAAGAGACATACTGCCGGCCTCAGTGAATGAGTCCACTGCCCCCATGTCCCAGGAGGCATCACTCTGTCTTTCCTCGGGAGTAGAAGCCATCTGTGGATATCTCAGTGGTATCTGGGTGTAGCAAGAGAGATAAATGTACTTACTGACTGAGAGATTAAACGAGGATGCAAAATGATGCGAAAAGGAAAAGCAAACCGTCCAGACACCCAACCCAGAGTTAATATGAGAATATTGTTTATTTCAAAAGATCAGGTCTGGTGGCATGCTGATAAAATGAGTGCAGAAGGAAGTCGAATGTTTGCTGGCGATGATGATACATGAGGGTTGGCGTACATGGTAACTAACCGAGGGACATTCTTGAGATCTAAAACGAAGCAGTGGGGAGCCCGACGATCGATTTGCTTCCTAGCCAACAAAACAAGTATAACAGAAGAATGCATTTGTGCCGGCAATGACGATATGTGAGGATTGGCATACACATACACCGATTTAGGAGCGTAGTTGAGGTGGACAACAGAGCGGCTGACAGGAAGGAGATCGATGGGTGGATGGGAATTCCGAGGAGTAAAAGTAGTATGGTCTCATGAGCATCTCGAGACTGCTTTCTTGTGACAGAGTCTCAAAAGAGGTTTCGAGCTACGTTGCTGGGAAATAAGGATACGATCTGTGTAACGTGAGCGATCCGAGAGATTGGAAGAGAGCATCATTAAGAAACCTTCAATGAGTCATCGAGTTCACGTAGTGCTGGGTGAGACAAACGTTGCGACAAAGGTAACCCTAACCCTATCTACATGGCTAGATGCGATGCGATCATTAGAGGTAGCGACCAGGAAGTCACCAAACACTGCATGCATTTCACAATTTTTCTTCAGAAAACATGCTGAAAAAATAGAGGGAAGAGATACTCTTTTATTTTGCATGATGTGTCAGAAAAAATGCAAATATAGCACTATCTTCTGTGTGCAAAAACATAGATTGATGGTAATGACCATTAGCTTCTACTCTAATGGGCATTACCATCAATTCATGTTTTCTGGAAGAATATAGAACATTTTTTCTGCATTTTTTCTTTGCAGACATCTAAAATAAAAGAGTATCTCTTCCCTTTATTTTTTCAGTATATTTTCTGAAGAAACATTGTGAAATGCTTGCAGTGAAAGTGAACATACAAGGCTGATATAGATAGTACTGACTGCTTAATTCCTCATTGTAGACAGTGCATACCAACCTTACGAGGCGCTCAGCTAGACTTCCACACCATAAAATTCACCGCATTTATAAAAACCGATCGCAAAAAGTATGAATTCGGCGCATAAAAAGTTTTGAGATACAGCCACAAGGTACATTGTAGACAATCATACTCATACGACCAAGGACTCGCCCAATTCGATGGCCTTGATCATATGTTCGACTCCTTCTTTCACAGACAGCACACCGACATAGCAGGCCCCTTTGACGCCGTTGACGTATGGTGCAGTTCTCGTCCTTATGAACTGTTTAAGTACAATCTGAAATTCTACACAATGAAAAGACTTACCATGTGGCAAGAATGCCGATCCGAGTGCCTTTTGTTACTAAATAGTACGGTCCGACTACGTCAGGGCCAGGAACATCGAAGTATGTACCCTTGTGATGCTGTTGCCAGCATTTTTCTCCCTTGGCAGTCTTGAGAATAAAGGTTCGAAGCTTGGCATGCCCAACCTGCGGAAGTGACTTGAGTATTTCGGAATCAACCTCCACACGGGAGAACCCAGAAGATGAGACGACATCATGACCGAATGCAGTGGTGAACATTGACGATGCGGACTGAGAGCTAGATGAAGCTGACAAAGTGCGCTTTCCAGAACTGGCGGTAGGGTTGGCTTGCACTGTGGTGGAAGTGACCCGAGCGGCTGGAGGATGGTGAGTGCTGGTTGCAGGCTGCTTCTGGTCCGTGCGAATCACCCTAGAGGGTGCCAAAGGCGGCAGTGCAGGAGTGTGGATCGAAGGGTAGATTGCTTGAACCTGAGGGGATGAAGAGTCGTGGGATGAATGAGGGGAAACCGGAAAGGTTAATGGCGAAGGTGGGGGAGTGCCAAACAAAGACGTTGGGCGAGCCCGTGACCAAATCTCGTGAATTGCGGCATCAGCAGTCGATGGACTGAGCCCAAGCCCCGACAAAAAGTCGATCAATTCAGCTGTATGAGATGTCAGCAATGAAAGAAAAAAAAAATCAGGAGAGTACTTGCATAAAACAACGGTATCCACGCCACCTCCATCTCCATGCTCGGTTTGTTTCCTTGGAGATGACATTCGTGCCGGAGAGGGAGGGGGTATGAAAGACAAAGAGAAATTTTGATGGTGGACATTCAGATGCATTTTATCTAGGTCAGGGAGCTGATGAACTCCATTAAGAAACGGTTCTAGAATGCTTCAAGAGAAGTCAAGTCCACGAGGATTGCACTGCCTGCTAGACATCGGTAAACGACTTCCTTTAGTGAAAGTTAGCATAAGTGAGGTGAGAAATATACATACTTCTTTGGAGACTCGATTTCTCTCTCCAGGGCAAGGCCTCTTCATTGTACGATATGGCCAATGAGAAAGGTAGCAGTCCTACCAGTTTGAAGCTTGAAGGATCGTTCACGAGGTTGGCAGAAGAAAAAGACAGTTGTGAAAGTGCATGGCCACAAAGTCCCGAGCCAATCACTATGCGAATAGCCATCATACTGACTCTTAAAACATGTCTGGTGCTCGAAGACATGGACCGTCGGAGAATTGGAATAAATGAGGATGGTCACATAAGTCACCCCTGTCGAATGGTTGGAAAAAGAGATGACATAGCTCCTAAGATCTATGCAGAACGAGCATAAGGTAGTACCCGGAGGTTCGCATGAGGCCACAATTAGTTTGTGAACTAGTGAGTACACACCCCTAGGTAAAGCGAAGACGTTTGCCTGACTAGTATTGGTACACTCCAAGAGACCTCATGGGTCGCAGGGCGAAGTACCTTAAATCTACTGAGAGGCAAGCCGCAGAGTGCGCAAGGAAAGCTCGATATGCAACTAGTATTCGGTATAGTACATGATTTCCCGTGTATCGCAGTGGCTCACTCAACTTCCAGAGGTAGACTGAAGCGACAGAACCAGAACTCCAGGGCGTATTATAAGAAATGCGGTCGACATACGAGCAAATCATCGTCGTCTGACCAACTCAAGCTTTCCTCTGTTCCGGATCTACCGCTGTCCCTCATATCTCTATTGCGCAGAGGGTTGTGGACTCAAGGGCAATATGGCAGAGCACTTGCCTTTAGGGTTCAGTTGGTGTTGGTCTTGGTAGGTAGGAACGTAGTTCTGAGAGAGGATGATATAGAGTGAGCTCTTGGATTCCACTTGTTACATCCTGTGGTGTATCCTACAGGGTATATATACCTCTATGGTGCGCACGGACCAGGTATGTCTGCACCTACAATAGAACTACCATATTTGTAAGTAAGAGGACCTTCCATATAGGTACGACTCTGTCTTTCTACTAGGAACGTGTCAACCGGTAATCCGGGAGAATAGAACATCTCAGAATAGTATGGAACAACTATTCTTAGAACAACAATCACATGTGTGATAACGATAACCGGTAATGAATAACCGATATTTCCAACACTCCCCCTCGCTCTAGATAGGTTGGTTTACCAATCCTAATGACGAGCGATTTTCTTCAAACTTTTGCCAGGTTAAGGACTTGGTTAATCCATCAGCCCTTTGTCGAATAGTGTTAACATATTCAATGGCGAACAGGCCTTCTTCAACACATTCGCGGACAAAATGCCATTGTATGTCGATGTGTTTTGATCGTCCATCTGAGACTGGGTTCTCAGCAATAAAGCGTGCACCCATATTATCACAGTAGAGGATGGTTTTATCCATTTTGAAGGATAATTCTTTGAAGAGCATGTCTAGCCATTTAACTTGCCTGGCAGAATCGCACATCGCCATATATTCTGCTTCAGTGGAAGAGAGAGCGATTGTCTTTTGCTTTCGGGATCTCCACGAAATAAGGGAGTTGCCATAATACATGGCAAAGCCGGTAGTTGAATGATGAGTGTCTTTATTCGAGGCCCAATCGGAATCGGCAAAACCATAAATTCTAGCTTCGTTTCCATAATAGTGAAGGCAGAGATTCGGTGTGGATGCCACATAACGAACTATATGCAATGCCTGTTTCAAGTGAAGATCGGTTGGATTTGACATATATTGCGACATTCGGATAACCGAGAAAGCAATGTCTGGTCTGGTTCCCAGAGCCATATATAACAGTGATCCTATAACCGATTGAAAACGAGAACGAAGTTGTGAATTTGACTGGTATTTTTCAGGAGCTTTTTCAGGAATATATCCTGAGGGTAAAGGTGTGCGAACAGATGTTGCATGCTCCATTCCGAATCGTTTAATGACCTTTTGGACATATGGGATTTGATCTAACCAAACTTCATTGGTTCGGCGATTTCTTCTTATCTGGATTCCAAGATATTCTTTCACCTCGCCTAGATCTCTAGATTCCCATGTTTTCATAAACTCGTCTTTCTTTTTCTTGAGTAGATTCTTGTGTGAAGCGAGGAAAAGTCCATCGTCGACATACACCAAGAATATTACAGTCCCGGCTTTCGATTGATAATAATATACACCGGCATCGACTTTTGATCGGAGGAAACCCATCCGAAGGAGTGATTGATG